>JARHVA010008560.1:440000-465028 GCA_037957365.1 Torreya grandis | reverse complement strand
CTAACTTGCCTAATATGCCAGATTTGACTGGATGAGTTGAATCACCTAGTTAGGGCACTTATAATTTATTTTATGGAATTAAATTAATATTATGAGTTATTAAAAGTATAAATATTCTCTCAAAAATTTAATTAATCTCTTAAATCCTCTTTTAGTCTACACAATACACAACATAATGAGAAAAAACCTATTTTGTACCTTGTCAGTATAAGTCCATATAACCAAAAATGTGTGGAGTATCCTAGAGAATTAATATAAAATTTAATACAATTTTAATTAACGAATCATTCCAATATACCATATTTCTAACTCAATTTTCCCAAACTAGTCATTATCAAGGGTTTACAAGGGTTTTAGGCTAGTTTGACCTCTTAACAATTATTCATAAAGTTGGGACATCTAAATTGATAAAAAAAAATTCCAAAGATATGGTATATAATACCCCTTATAACACCCCCTAACTCCTATATCTCCCATTCATATCTTCATGAAATATATGAGCTTCAAAATATGGCATATAGAGTTTGTCTCTCTCCTTTCCAAGGGGCCTGATGACTTTCTGAGGCAAAAATGGATTTTACAAGTTTTCTCATACAAGGTAAAGGATATAAAAATCCTTTAATGACCCTAAAAACATGATCCAACTATTTTTAAATCTTACCTCATGCTAAATTTTTTAATGTTTCTCATTTGAAATTAGGCTTCACCATGCCTAATAAGCATGTCTGTAGGTTTACACCCAAAATGACCTTTATTATGTCTTTCCTAATTTAAAACAGATAAAAAACGTCTATAATTAACACATAGAAATTTTTAAATCTATTATAAATTTCCTCTCATGTTAAAATTGAAATTTACCTTTCATTTGGCCTTAGGCTTGACCCTTTTCCTAATAGGCTTAACTATACCTCCAATGTTTTTGGCCACCTCATCAATATCCATACTCCTATGATTAGTTTTCATGATTTTTATAGGTATACATAAGTTCAAAAACCATTTTTAAATGTCCTTCCATCTTTTACCTCCATATCTCTATCCTATACTTCTAATCCTGCCAGTTTTGTATGAGGGGAAGTACCCCCTATCTAAGGCAAAATAGGGGTACTTCCCCTATTGTTTTCAAAAAAATAACACTTTTTTAGGCTTCCTAAAGTTTAATTTATTACATACACAAAAAAAAAATCTCTTTATTATGTCATTTTTTCCTTCATTTCACTAAAAATAAAAAACAACACCCTGTTGAGACACACTATGTGCAGGGTTTGACATGTGGATTGAGTGTCCATGATTAAGAGCCTTATCTCTACCTATTTTAAGTTTAAAATAGAATTAATGTGATTTAATATTCATGGTGAATCTATCTCAGGTCCTTTTACCACATTAAACCTTCTATATATCCTTCTCATCTTTGAATTCTCAAAACTGAGTTTTGGCATGATTGTCTGTGCTTCCTTTAGAAAGGCCCTTGTATGTGTTTTATTATTTTTTTAGGTTTTTATATATTGTAAAAAAACCTAATGAATTAATATAGGATCATTTCATTCCTATTTTATACATTTATAAAAATATTCATATCAACTTACCTCAATAAAATCAATTTCTTGTTCCCTGTCTATTGTAGATACACGTTGGGATTGACTATCGATGTACTTAGGTTTGAGAGGGGTATGTATAGGTTTGATTTATTATGATTAAATATATTTAAGGTTATAATTAATTTTAAAAGTTTATCATAAATTTTTATCATCAATAAAACCTCTCTATACCCTTTACACACTCTCTATGTTCACCAACTGAGCTCCCTCTCTGCCTTGACTGAGACACTTATTTTAGACCATGTTTTCAGTTATTATACACATTTGGACTCTAGGTTATAGTGAATAAGGAATTTATTTTTATCCTATAAGTCACCTTGAAATTGTTTTAATCTTTGTACCATATTATCCAATTCTAATCACTATTTTCATACCTTGCTATAAATACACATTTAGGCCACATGTACAGACAGGGTGTGCATATGAGGGTCTAAAATACACTCTATAATATTTATTGATGATATCCTATCTCATACATGATCATTAATTTCATAAAATACTATTTTATAATGGATAAATTTCAATTTTAACCTTGGATGATAAAGGTCATTTCATATCTTCTAATTGTATATATATTACTGTTAGGTTTCTATCATAATTTAGCAAATTTAGGGTTTTCAAACACTACCTTCTCTTCATCATCTTCCCTTCAAAATTTTCAAAATACTTATCCATACTATATGAAAAAATATTTACCAAGTTATGTGTCTCAAAACCTTTAAGAGACATGTTAAATAGGCCTACAACAACCCCTAAGATCTTTGTTTTACTATTTTAGAGAAATAATCCCTTTATCAGTCTTCTTATGTTTTGAAAGCAATACATGCTTCATTTGTCCATAAGATGTCTCAATGAGGTCTCAAATGATGGATTACAATAAACTTCTCACTTGGAGTGTAGTTTCATTACTTATTTCACATTTCTTTATGGTCCCTTGTTCCTTGTTAATGGCTTCTTATAGGTCATTACTATCATACATAGACAGAATGTGAGAGAGTTGGAAATGAGCTAACATTTGATACTAATGAGTACAAATTCTAAATTTAAACCTTCAAAAGTACTTCCTCACACTTCCAAAGGATTGATACCACCATCAAGGTTTATATATTAACATGGCATTATCATGATAAGTTTTATGTGCACTTTGAAAAGCATGGATGTAGTATATGAAATGTATGAGTAGTGAATTGGTACATGGGAATTAGAAAACCATTAAAAATCCTTACAAGGATAACATATTTACTTTCTAATTTTTTAAATTTGGGATAAATCAAATAAATATTTATTTCAATAAGATCTTCCCTTCCAAAGCTTTGTAAATGCACCTTTTGAGTTGCATTGGATACGCAGACTATGAACATGTGTACATATAGATACAAACCATGAGGAATTACTTAGAGGAGATTGATGAAAGGAGAAAGGGGAAGTCAAGGAGACTTGAAAACATGAGGTTGAGCTTGACACAACTTTTTGGAACCATGAACCAACTTGAAACTCTTGAAAATGGTGCATGACTACCTACAATTTAGAAAATTATATCCTCCTACAAATTGAGATGGGTAGCATATCAAAACCTCATGAAACATGAAACCAAGTGTGGGTAGAATTTTAGGACATCAACATGATATGGAAGCAATATTAACATCTAGTTTATATCAAATCTCTTGAATAAGACTAAAACCTAAAGGGTGCACATATTGATAAGCAGTTTCAGAAGGTCAACTTCAAATGGATGATTCATAAATCATAGTTTATTATTCCCAAAATTATTTTAATTAAAATGGATATCCCTAAGTTTAATATAACCTCCTAGAATTTTTTGACTTGAAACCCCTTGTACTGACTATACCAAGCAAAAACTTGAGTGTCACTTAAATCTACCAAGAAGGGAAAAAATGTAACATAATATTTTTAGGCCAAAAAGGCACTTAAAAAGCAACTCAAGTGCGGAAAATAATTTGGTGGAGCTTAAGAGACAATTTTCACTAGTTTCCAAGTGGCACACTTTCCAAGGAGGTTGTACAAGTGCCAAAATATTCCATTTCTTTAAGAAAACTAACTTTTTTTGTGTAACCTAATAATTTTTACTTAGTGATAGTTACTATAGACATCTTAGGACACATGTAACATTATAAAACTCTTTGAAACTTACACATTTTCCAAGAAACTTGTATAAAGCATTAAATGCACTATTTTTACCATTAAAATGACTCAAAATTATAAATAAACCTAGAAAATAATTGAATAATGCTACTAAAACATTAAGTGACATAAAATGACCTATAAAAATTCTCATGACAATACATTATACCCCCCTTATAGGTCTGAAAATCATTTTTTTACTAAGGGTGCCCCAATTTGATGTAAAAGTCAAATCTAGTCAATAAGTATGTCCACTATAAGTATGAACTTAAAGTGACCACGTGCATATTTTTATACTCATGACCTTCCCCTATACCAAATTTCAAAGTTTGATAATGTATATAGGGTCCTCAAAAACCATTTTACCTCATCATTTGTTCGGTCTTCCTGTGTAAAGAGCCTAGGAAGGTTATTTAGGTATAAAAACCTCATAAGTCACTTAACCTGAATATGAATTTATTTATAATGTCTTAGAAACATCCATGAAATTACTCATTATGATTTTATATAATCATTGAATTTCAAAAGGGTCTAAAACCTTGTATCTTATCACTAAAGGTTTATAGGACAAATAGGCCTACTGACCCTAGAGTTCCATGAATAGACCTTCCTCTCGTTATGAGATATATGGAATTTATTAAAACCTTATGGATCTTATCAAAATCATTTCCAAACTATTATACTTCCACCTTTTGGTGAGAGATACACTCTCTTTAGTTGGTTATAGGGAAGGCTGATAGGTTCATACTAAACTATGTCTAGGGGTTCCAAGATCTCTCCTTCATACCAATGATTTTATCCATGGAATTGAACTTGTTTTTAGTCTAAAATTGATTTCAAGCACCTATCAACACATATGATAGATTATATTTTAGGTATTCACTGTGGACTATTTCTTCCAAATAGGAATGTAGGTGCCCTATTAGGGTCAACTTGAGTATGTTTTGTGGTTTAGAACTCAATTTTCTCCACCACCTCATGCTAAATTATCTATTATTTTAGATATATTAATGAATTAATCCATTTTTTTATAACTAAGGTATACTTTAGTGTCCTTTAATGAACTTTTTTTCCTTCCTTAGGCTTAGGACCAACTAACTAGACTATAGCATATAGGTTCTTCCTAAGTTATATTTCATGTGTTCTTTATGGGTAGAACTTCACCATTCACATCACTAACTTTTATTAATGAACTTGAACTTTATTTAAGCACCAATTTGGTTTAAATTCCTCTCAATACCTCTTCCCCTCCCTATATTTCATTTTACTTCACACCTTTCAAGTATGGATGTAGGTGCTCATTAAGTCTAGTTTGAGTATACAGTCTTGAACCAATTCCTTTCAATTTTATCATGATTTTTAAAGTACCTAATCTTCATGGAATATTAATTATCAATGTCACACAAGGTTTTTTTAACACTTTATGGAATTTTCAACTTTATTATCTTTGTCTTCTTGATCCACTATCCTATAGGTGGTTGTTATGGAGTCTCCCTAGCTTACACTAGGAAAGTGACTACAACAAGACCTATACAAGAGGTATATAACATGGATAGATATCCCCTAGTACCATATGATGGTATCCAAACTCTAAAAACATCCTCTCTCTCACACAAGCTTCCTCATCATCTAGTACATAGTTGACTATGTTCTATTCAATTGATTGTAGGTTTAACATATGCATGTTAATGTTGTTTAAGAGGTCTCTTACCTTGAAAGATTCTTTGTGACCTAGTATTCAACTCTATAGGATTATAAACATGTTTTTTTACTCAAATTTCCATTGGAAGTTCAAAATTTTACTAAACTCTTCACTCCACTATCTTCATAGCTCAATTAAGTAGAAGCTAACTATAGGTGATTGTAGGTACATAATTAAACTTGAGGGAAGAAGGAGATTAACATTGGGACCTTGTGAGGGTATCCAAACTTTCTCACCTCATGAAATTGAGTAAGTGTGACACTTAATATTTATTCTTTTTCTTTTCTCTTCACTTGATTTAAAGTTAACATACACAATCCATCTAACTGATTGTGACACCATGATTATAGGTGAAATTTTGTGAAAGTCTAAATTGTTAACCTTCTTTTGGTATTTAACACTAAAACAACCATTTTTATAAAATAAATACATATTAAAATTTATTTTTACCCTCTCTTCACAAATAATATTGCATTAAAACTTGATTTAAATCCAAGATACATGGTTGTATGTATAAATGTGTCTTTGTACAGACTGAAGGTTCACCATACTATCCCATCTACCTTCATAATCTCTAGATGATATAATGTTCCTTTGTAATTGATATAACTCTATTTATTAAACTTTTAATCCACCTACCTTAATTTTTAAATAAGATGAATCTTGAAGATATAGCTTGATAAGGAGAACTATTATAGGTGGTGATTTCTCCCTATGTGTACAGACTGAGGATAGGTGGGATGTTGGTTCAAAGAGACAAAAATGACTCAATAATATCTATTTACCTTCCATAATCCAAAATTAAATTAAATAACCATAAAAATTTTCATAAGGAGGTTTGAATAACATGCAAATAATAAATAACATATGATCTTAAACAATGCTAACTTACCTTAAACTCTGCTAAATTGAGTTCTAAGGAGGTTTTATTCGTGGTTTGATATACCTTAGAGATAAAGTAAGCACTATAATATTATTAAATAAGGTTATAAAAATTTAAAGGCTCATCAAACACATAATAATAATTATTTATTAAGACACCAAGTCCCTTGAAGATCCCTCAAGATGGTAACTCATTCACATACAGTCTTTTAGTGTTTTTTAGGCATTCTAGGCTTAAAATATACTTTTGTTCTCAAGAGTGTATTTATCCATATTGAACCATTATATAATGATAGGTTTTATCTCATATTATTCCAAATATCCTTAACCACTTCATAACCCCTTTACCACTAACATTAATCGCATTAACTATAATTGTACCTTGTTGAAGAGACTAACTCACCCAAAACTATCTCAAAGGAGATTATACTTAACATGGAGACATATTAACATTTTATTATATGAATGAGGTTTTAAATTAATTATATTTTTACTTTATAAACCCTTAATATTAATACACTTTATTTAAAACTCAAATCATGCTCCAAAAATTATCAAAAAGACCATTCACAATGACACTATAGGAAACTAGTTTTGTATCATATATACCATGGAGGAAATTACCTAGTGAATCCAAATGTAAAATTTCATATTTTAAACTAAAATAAACTAATTATAACCATTATTCCCCATATAATACTTATGTGAATAAATGGAGGAAAACCTAGACCCTGTCTGAATGAATAAGCCATTTAGACCCCCCTACACTCTTAGTGATTGTTCATAAATATTGGGAAATGAATATATAAAAAAATTACATTAAATTGAAATTAATTAGGTTCATTATAATTTACAAATAAATTTTTACCTAAATCTCTCTCTCTCTCTCTCCTACTTGTAGTGAGCAAAAATTTATGGCCTTTATAGAGCTACCAAGGAGGTCAATATGAGAGATAAATTAGTTTTCTTCATTTTAAGACCTCTAACCTATTTAAAATATTTTTTTGACCTTTTCATCAACAATTAAGGTCTTGAATATGCATTAATCTCAAATTTTCCTTGAATAATTATAAAGATGCCTCAAAACATGCCATTTTAGAACTAAAACTACTAGAATCACTTGATGAACCTGATGAAACTAATTTAAAATATATCCATTGGATATTTTCATCCTTAAAAAAGTACACCATCTCATAAAAAATAAAGTTTCAAGTGGTATGGGTGACAATTTGACCTATGAGGTCAAAATTATAAATATTTTGGTGACTCAACTAGGAAGTATGTATGTTATAGTTGAGAACTAGACCATTGACATCTATTTTAAATATCATAAGATCACTCTTACACTATAAAAATTTCATGATGATACCTTGAAAAATTAACACTACTCTTAAGTTAAGATAAGATATTTTATTGCTCCTCAAAGATAATAAAATAAAAGGCAACACGCAAAGCAACTAGACTAACAAAACACATGTGATAAAAAAAGTAGTTATTGAAACAAAACGTAATAAAAATAATGTGATTGATAACACTTGGATTAAAATAAAACTAACTACAACTAAATTTCAAATAATCATCCTCCATTATCAAAAGGAAATATTTTTGGATGACTTACTTCATGAGGTATGAAATGGCACATGAAATCATATTTGAGTGACTTATTACGTAGTTGAGCCTTCTTCTTGATTGAAAACACATTTCAAATACCTCTTAATAGGTCTAAATAAAAAAATATATCTCCAATGAACACATGTTAGTCTTGTACTTCATCCTCTACCTTATGTAGTTGTTCTTCTTTGACAATGGTCTCCAAGATGGGCAAATATTGGTTTGTAAGACCAACTACATCATGGAATTCATATGAATAATTGAATTAGCCAACCTATAATACATCACTAAATTCATATGAATAATTTAATAAGGATATCTTATGAATTTTTGGTTTTCTAGCTCACCATTTACTTCCTCAACCTTATGATTCACTTCATTAGTTTCAAATGTAACCTAAATTTTGGCCTCTTCAAAAATCACCTATTCCTTCCTTTAGATGTTTGATTGAATTGAATTCCATGAGGTAAAAATTATAGGCACAAGGTATTATTTGTGCTCAAACTCTATAACACTCACCTTATCTTATTTATCCAAAGACTTAACTACTTGGTTCCAAGGTAGGACTTTGAAAGTAGTAGGTTCACTTGGAGGTTAAAATGACTTTCTTAGAGGCTCCATCAAAGAATATTAAGTTACTTCATGATGACAAGGATCATAAGAGGGATGATATGATAAATAGGATATTTCTTGAAGAGTGATGGGAGGATGTTCATCCACAAAACTTGACATGGTATAACTAGGTGGCATAGCCTAAGAAGGCCTCTAAGATGGAATAAGCTTATTTTCTTGAGTAAGGGTAGATGTAGCTAGAAGAAAACTTGCAACAGAATAATTTTTATCAAGAATAGGAACATATGTATAAGGTTTTTTTGGTTAGTTTTTTTGATTCTCCCACCTCACTAAAGTATCTACCCACCATTGCATCATGGTTCTCATTTTATGCAACTCATAAGTCATGACATACTAATTTTACTCTCCAACTGTTGCCCACCTAATTTTCAACATTTGCATTATCTTCTTCATATTATCTATGAGGTGAAAATGAATCACATCCAAATATCTATCCCATACTCTCATAACCCCTTCAGATTTATCATATTTCTCTTAAATGCTAATCATTATCTCCAAAAGTGAGAGTTTATTGTTCCTTAATAAATTGTGGTCAAAAGAGATCCTCATTATCTTCCAATAATACATCAAGGTATACAAATGAGGTGAGATGATGATAAACCATGCTGAGTATTTAAAAAAAATCACCATAAAGTGAGGTTTCCTCTTGAAAAGGAAAATTTTCAAGATTGTCACCCTCTAGCTTGTTGATTGGTTTACAAAAAATACCTCCTATTATCTTACTCAACTCATAATCACTTGGGAGAAGTGAGTAAATTGATTCCAAAGTTTCAAAAAAATATCTATTGGTACCATGGAGATAAAAACAAGGATTTACCTTCTCTTCTTCATTCGCAATCACATCAAAAGGAAGCTTTTGAAACAAGTCAATGTCTCCTTCACCTTTTGCTAAAAATTTTTCATCTAGTTTGAAAGATAAAATACCTTTGTTCTCATCAAGGGGAACACAAATAAATATTTCTTATTCATGCACACTTTCCTTATCTTCACCACACTCACCTTGAAAATCACTTGAAATTGTAACTTATTCATTTATCCTCCATAAAACATGCTCCTCTTTAAGAAGGGAGATTGTCGGAGGGTAATGAAAATGTTCATGAGTTTGATTGGGGATTAAGGGAGTACTCTTACATTTTGAGGTCTTGTAAATGGAATATTATTGTAGGAATGCTTGGATAGAAAGTAATTTGAGTTGTCTTATGATTTTTTGGTTTTCTACCTCACCATTTCATTCCTCACCATTTCATTCCTCACCCTTATGATTCACTTCATCAATTTGAGATGTAACCTAAATTTTGGCTTCTTCAACAATCACTTATTCCTTCCTTTAGATGTTTGATTTAATTTACTTCCATGAGGGAAAAACTATAGGCACAAATTATTATTTGGGTTAAAACTCTATAACACTCACCTCCTCTTATTTATCCAAAGACTTAACTACTTGGTTCCAAGGTAGGACTTTGAAAGTAGTAGGTTTACTTGGAGGTTAAAATTACTCTCTTAGAGGCTCCATCTAAGAATATTCAATTAATTCATGATGAAAAGGATAATAAGAGGGATGATATTATAAATAAGAGAGTTCTTGAAGAGTGATGGGAGGATATTCATCCACAAGACTTGACATGGCATAACTAGGTGTCATAGCCCAAGAAGGCCTCTAAGATGGAATAAGCTTATTTTCTTGAGTAAGTGTAGATGTAGCTAGAAGAAAACTTGGAACAAAATAAGTTTTATCAATAATATGAAGAGATGTTTGAGGTTTTTTTGGTTAGATTTCTTGATTATCCCACCTCATTAAAGTATCTACCCACCATTGGATCATGCTTCTCATTTTATGCAAATCATAAGTCATGACATACTAATTTTCCTCTCCAACTATTTGCCACCTACTTTTCAACATTTGCATTATCTTCTTCATATTATCTATGAGGTGAAAAGGAATCACATCTAACTCTCTATCCCATATTCTTATAATCCCTTATAATTTAGCATATTTGGCTTGAATGGTAACAAGGATATGGTAGGGGAAACATGAATTTGAGTTGGAGATGGATTAGGAGGAGGTGAGTATGATTGATACGAGTCTTGATAAGGCTACTAAGGCATATATTCAGGGTTATAGTGAGTCTGATAAAGGTCACTATAAAGCTAACTTGAATAATCATACTCTTGACAAAATTGATTATAAGGCTGATAATCCACTTGGTAAAGCTGATTATGATCATTAAAAGGTTCATATGGATCATGATAAGGCTCGTATGGATCACGACCATGCTAATATAACTCATTATAAGGTTGATTATGAGGTATAATATAGGAATTATACTCATACATAACCATAAAATAACATACGGATAACATAATGAAAATATACTTACTTGGAAACTATGCCCAGATTATTAGTAGTTGATTGAGCTTGGGGTCACCAGATATTTCATGAATATTTTTTCTACTACTAAAATTTCATCAAGACTAACACCAATCTCGTACCACTAGGCATGAATTCATAGTTTTAATTAAAATTGATAAAATAATAATATATGGGTGGCATAATAAATTTAATGAATCTCTAGATTCTAAGGGATATCTCCCATTGATCTATCAATTAGCTTCTCTACTATACACTACCATCTTGTAAGGGAAAAAAGAAGAAGGTAACTTGAAAGGAAAACTATCTAACTAATGTGATACACTAAAATATGTCCTCCAATTATGTAATATTCACTAATAATGTCTGACAATAACATGAACTGATTTCACTTACAAAAATAAATTTTATAAACATTAATATTTTACACAGAGGATCAACTTGATGGATGATCTAAGGCAGCAAATCAATAGTTCTCTCAAAGACACTAAAGGAAAGATCACAATAATAAACATAAAATATTATTAAATAAAAATATGTAACCTATAGGGATTAAATAACACCTACATATAGGTAAAAAGGAAAGGACAATATGAGAGTAAACATGTACTATCACTATCATCTATTAACTAGCCACAAAAATACACTATACACTAGCTTTGAGGAAGTATCAATTCAGTATTTTTTATTCAAAAGAGGTAAGTAAAAGTATTTATTTAAGAATTTACTTTAAAAAAAAAGTTAATGATTATTTAAAATTCCAAACATATTATTATATATAGAGAGAATGATAGAGGAGAGATAAAGAGACAAGGCAGCCCCCAAAACTAGGAAATGTGACATTCATTTAGTCTTCCTTAAACCCAACATAACGCAACCTTAATTATCTCTCATAAAATTTTTTAAAATGGAATATAGGTTGAGTTGATACATTTATTTAATATTTTAAGGAGTATTTGGGAATTTATATCTAATGTTTGACTAACACAACCTCCTAAATATTTACTCGTACACCCTACATTCTTGGTGAAGAGTCTTACTTAAAAATGGGTCTTGATCCATGAGATTAGGTAATCATGACTTGATAAAATATTTATTTAAAAACTTATAAAAATAATTAATGGGGTATTTCCACATTTATTGGGTTGTTGAATGACTCCTTCAGCTAGTTTTGACTTTGTCCTCCTTGATTAGGAATTGGAAGGAAAAGGTCTTTTAAAGGTTATTTAGGACTCTTTCAATCATTTTAAAAATTATTCAAATAAACCTATGAATTATTAATACCCTTAAATTTGTGTGTAATAAAGGATAAAACTCAATAAATCCTTTTGAATTGTTTTATGCATCAACTTGGTACTTTACTCACTTAACTCCTTCATGAGCAAAGAGCCATATGAGAGACAAAGAAGGGTTTTGATTTGAACTAAAAAAATTAAATCCATTTTAGGATTTTAAAAATGAATTAATACTTATATAAAAACATTTATAACCATCAAGTAGCCCAATAGATTCAATTTTGCTCATATAACATGCTTTAGTGCCAATTCTTTGAAGCCCTAAAAACCTATAAAGATCCTTGTACCAAAGATTTTATGGATAAAAATTGAAACTTGGGAAAAATTTTGAGTACCCTCTATCCCTTTATAGATCCAAAAAAATTAATGAGACAAACCAAAGTGTAAGTACTCTTTTTCCTTCATTTTCCTTTCTAATTAGGCCTAATTAGACCTCCTAGGCCTAGAAAGAGATACTTGGTCCAAATGTCCACCCACACATGTGAAAAAAAAAATCATGTGAATCAATTTATATATTATATCACAAACCTCCATGTAAATTTTAGGGTCCTGAGACCCTGTGGAAGTATGCAAACCATGAAATCACCTTGTCACCTAGTCTCATTATGAGCCTATTTAGGATTGCCTTGGAAAACAAGCCTATTTTGACCACCTCCATAATATCCCATTTATTATTTTTAGATTAAATAGTTTTTATACATCCCAAATGACATCATAAAATTATTGGTAAGTGCTCCCTTTCTCAGAACACCTAAAAAACACCAAAACATGCAAAAATAGAGCATTTATGCTAGCCTAAAAATATGAAATTAGAATATAATTACATGTATATAACTTAATTTGAGTATTAAACAACATACATGATGTATTAGGATAAAAATATATCATTATATGTGCATTTGAGGTCTATTTTCCTTGACTGGTCACAATCAGGATTTTAGAAGGGTTTAAGACATGTTTGGGGTCGTAACGATTGTTCATAAAGAAAAGACCACCAAATTACCTCCTTAAAATTAGAAATAAATTATTTAATAACATTATTAACTATACTAGATGGATCATATTTTCATGAAAATTTTTAGAGTCGGTATGATTATTTGAAGTTGTTCCTCATGTGGCATGTTTAACTCTCTTTAGACTTGGAAAAGATCCAATATGAATTTTGGGTCTCCAAAATACACCTCAATGATGGGATATGTTCATAGAAATTTAAATTAATCTCCCCCATGGTTTTAAATTATTTGTTAGTTAATATTACCCCTATGAATTCATATGGTGTATTGATTAGGGGTCATGGGCTTTAGGTTTGTAATATCTTTACTAGCACTCAAAGGCACTTGAGCTAAAAGCTGAGTGTTGATGCCTCCTAAAATTTTATGGATACCTTTTCCATGAATATTCATTTTCTTAAATATATTCATGAATTTTTACATATTTTTTTAATGCCTTTGAGCTCAAATAGACCCCTTGGTCTTAAGACTACCCATTGCCAAAGGAGTGGGCCAAGTCTGAGATAAAATAGTGGGTATGTCCATTATTAGTATGAACTTAAAGTGAGCATTGGAATAATATTATACTAATTATATTACCCTATACCAAATTAAAAATTATTCTCATTCTTAAAGAGGCCTAAAAACATTTTACCTTATAATTGGTGTGGTCTACCTATATGTAAAAAACCTAGGAAGGTTATTTGGGTCTAAAAATAAAATAATTAACTACACAAATAAATTAATATCTTTCTCAAATTTTATAAAAACACATGAAATGAATTATGGTGATTTTATATAATCATTGAATTTCAAAAGATTCTTAAACCTTGTACCTTCTCACTAAGGGTTTATATGTCAAATAGGTAGGCTAACCCTAGAGTTCCATGAGAACCTTATGAACTTGATGAAAACCTTATGGATATTATAAAAATCCTTACTACACTATTATACTTCCACCTTTTTTTGAGAGATACAATCTTCTTACTTGCCTATAGGGTGGGCCTATAGGTCAATACTATACTATGTCTAGGAGTTCCAATATCTCAACTTCATACCATTGATCTCCTCCATTAACTTGAACTTATTTGCAGTCTTAGATTGGTTTTAATCATCTATAAAAACCTCTATTAGCTTCTATTTTAGGTATGAACTTTGGAATATTTATTACAAATAGGCATGCATGTGTTTTATTAGGGTTATCTTGACTATGTTTTGTGGTTTAGAACTTAGTTTCCTCCACCACCTTATGTTAGCTTCTCTTTTACTTCAAATAGATTAATGATTTATGACCTATTGTTCTAACTGAGGTAGACTTTAGTTTCCTTTCATGCACTTTATTTCCTTCCTTAGGCTTAGGACCATCTATCTATACTATATCTTATAGGTGCTTCCTAATCTATCTTGCTTATGTTATTTATCCTTAGAACTTCACCGTTTACATCACTAACTTTTATTGAATGAACTTGAACTTGGTTAAATCTTCAATTAATTTCAAACATCTCTACAACTCCTTGTATTGAGCTTTAATTCACACCTTTCAAGCATGGTTTTAGGTTCTCATTAGGGATATAATTGAGTATATATTCTTGAACCCATTCCTTTAAATTCTATAACAATATTTAAAGCACCTAATCCTCATGGAATATTCATTTTTAATATCACACAAGGTTTATTTTCCACTTTATGGAATTTTTAACTTTTTTATCTTTGCCTTCTTTTTCAATTGTCACGTAGGTGACTGTTATGGAGTCTCCTTATTTTACATTAGGAAAGTGACAACAATAATACATATAAAATAGGTCTATAACATGGATCAAGATCCCATAGTACAATGTGAGGGTATCTAAAATCTCCAAAACTCCTCCATCTCACACAAGCTTCCTAACCATTTAATACATAAATGAATATGTTTTCTTCACTTGACTGTATGTTTAACCTAATCATGTGAATGATATTTCATAGGATTATTACCTTGAAAGGTTTATTCAACTCTATAGGCTTCTAAACATGTTTCTTTCACTCAAGGTTCCATTGGAAGTTTAAATTTTTACTAAAATCTTCACTCCATTGTCTTCATAACTCAGCTAGGTACAAGTTGACTATAGGTGATTATAGGTGTAAAATTAAGCTTGAGGAAAGGAGATTAAACTTATGAACTTGTGAGGGAATCAATAATTTCTCACCTTGTGACCTTGAGTAAGTATGACACTTCATATTTATTCTTGTTCTTGTCTCTTCACTTGACTTCAAGTGATTATACATAAGCCATCTAGTTGATTGTGATAGCAAAACTGTAGGTGAATTTTTTGTCAAAGTCTTATTTTTAACCTCATTTGGTCCTTTAAAATTAAATCCACCATTTTGATCAACTCCATCCATATTAAAAATTCTTTGTACCCTCTCTCTTCACAAATAATATTCCATGAAAACTTGACTGAGAACCAATATACATGGTTGTAAGTGTAGATGTGTCTTTGTATGGACTGAAGTTTCACCACACTATCCCATATACCTTAATGATATGTATATGATATAATGTTAATTTATCATTTAAATAACTTAATTTATTAATCTTATAACCCATGTACCTTCATATTTCAATAATATTACTCTTGAAGATATAGCTTGATAAGGAGAACTATTATAGGTGTTGATTTCTCCCTATGTGTGTGGACTAAGGAGAGGTGGGATGTTGGTTATAAGAGAAAAAAATGACTCAAAAACCTATATTTATTATAAATAATTCACATTTAACTCAAATAAACATCAAATTTTCCATAATGATGTTTGAATAGAATGGAAACAAGAAACAACATATTACCTCAAACAATGCTAACTTACCTTAAACTTTGCTAATCTGAGTTTTAAGGAGGTTTGCTTTATGGTTTGATATACCTTGGAGCTCAAATAATCAATATAATATTATTAAATAATATAAATTTAAAGGCTCATAAAACACCTCATAAACATGTTTATTAAGACACCAAATCCATTAAAGGTCTCTCAAGATGGTAGCTCAATCACATACAATATTTTAGTGTTATATAGCATTCTAGGCTTAAAATAGATGTTATCTCATGTTATTCCACATATGATTCATTACTTTGTAACCATTTTACCACTGACATTAAGCTCATTAACTACAATTATACATTGTTAAAGAGACTAACTCACCCAAATCCATCTCAAAGGAGATTGTACTCAAAATGGAGACTTATGAACATTTTATCAGATTAATTAGGTGTGAAATTAATTATATATTAATTTTATAACCATTGAGGATGAATACACTATCTTGAAAACTCAAATCATGCTCTAAAATTTATTAAATGGACCATTCACAAAGACAATATAGAAAAAAGGTTTTGTACCATATGGACCTTCCTATAAGGAGTTACATAATGAATACACATTAAATAAGTATTTTTTGACCCTAAATTAACATCACTATAACCATTATTCCATATTAAATCTTGAAGTGAATAAATAGGGGGAAACATGGACCCTATTTAGATGAATAGGCCATTTAGACTCCCCTGCACTATTAGTGACTGTTCATAAATATGGGGGAATGAATATGAAAGACAATGAAACTAAAATGAATTTCATTATCATCCTTATAATTTTAAAAATATATTTAGACATGAATCTCTCTCTCTTGCCTGCATTAAGAAAAAATTGATGGCCCTTCTAGAGCTGCCAAAGAGGTTGATATAAGAGATAAATTAGTTTTCTTCATTTTAAGACATAAAACATATTACTAATCATTTTTTGAAATTTTAATGAAAAAATAAGGTCCTAAAGATGATTTAATCTAAATTTTTCTTTGAATAATTGTATGGATGGCCTCAAAACATGCCTTTTTATCACTAAATCTACTAGAATCACTTGATCAGCCTAATGAAACTACTATAAAATGTATCCAATGGATCTTTCCATTCCTAAATTGTAAACCATGTCTTGAAAATTAAATTTTCAAGTGGTATGGGTAAAAATTTGATATTTGAGGTCAAAATTATCAATAGTAGGTTTGATGCACATTTGGCCTTGTTAAGCATTTAGACCAAGGGTTCATTTATTTATCAACCTATATTGCTTTGACATAAGCCTATGTAAAATTAGTAACACTAATTTCCATATGAAAAAATGCTATGGTGGTAGGATCTAATGCATTCATTTACATTTAAATGTCCAATACAACATATGGTTTATATAAGTATCTATCTAGCTATACATCATTTGAAATCTCACATTAAATTCCTTTATGGTTTCATTGGGCTCTATTTTCATGCTATAAAAGTTTTGGTATACTAAACTAGGGTTGGTAATTTTGTCTAACTATCTTAGTAAAGGATTTTAGCATTCATTCCAAGACATTATCAACCTTTCAATAATACTGAGGAACCAATCATAGGTAACATCTTGTAGTGTAAATGGAAAAATCCTAAAAGATACATATTTTTGAACCACATTCAATATTCCCAATGTAGTTATGAAGGCTTTGACATGTTCTTCAAAATTTATACCTCTTGAAGGGGAAAAGAGAGGCAAGTATTTCTCAAGATTCTTAGGAATATCATGAACACCTCTTTTAATGATAAAGATAGAACTAGTTAATCATGGGTGGGCCATTTGACATAAAGGGGGTTGTATTCTATTTGGGGAATATGACTTAGCCTAGGACCTTCTCAAGATACCTTTATCTAACCTAAAATTTTAGTGGGTTTGTAAGGGATGATGCAATAATTTATTACCAAAGGTGTATCTTATCAATATTTTAGGTATATTTAGTGAAAATTTGGTGATCTTCCTTTTGATTAATAAAAGAGTCCCTCTTCCCAATTCCAAATCTAATCTCATTAATGTGGGTTTTATGCACACTTAATAATAATCTCAATGTAACATCTAATGTTGTACGATCTTAGTGAAGTTTGAATTCACTCAGGGTAATGAATCATAGGTATTGGGTCTTGTAATGACTAGTGGTGGAATGGTGTTGAGTGAATAAAATGTTAATCAAGATGGTTCAGATATGGATATATATCTTAGATTTTCTTTAGTTAAATGGAAAGGATATGGACTTAACTAAAGTGGGTAAGATTAAAAGAAAATAAAAATAGAGGGAAGGGTAAGGTAGGAAATAGGATCTATAAATAGAGGGCATGGGTTATTTATAACCAACCTCATAACAAGGATAAATGCCAAGGGACTAATGCTTTTAACATTTTTCTTTGGCATACATAAATAACAAACATAGTAAAAAATTTCTAAGGAATATGATATAATTAACACCTAGTCATTAATTAAAGGTTTATGTTATTAATACTATTGTAGCATTTATTAAAATAATATTACAGATATACCAAAGATAAACTTCAACTAACTGTAGTTCAACGTAGGAAGTTACATCAAGTAGTGTTTCTACACAAATGCTTAAACTAGGAAACTTATTGCAAGAAAATAAGATCTACCAATCTATAATTATTTTTACACATTTTTAATTATTAGAAAAACCTAACTAACCATAGTATAATTGAAAATTATATCAAATATATCAATAAACTAAGATACCAGTTAGATAAAAAAACATAAAAACTATAACATAGACATGAAAGAGAAAAGTATGCAACATAGATCTTTTAGAAAAACTAGAAAGGTATATATATATATATATTAAATATAAAAATTTATCTTACCTTTAGAGTTTATGGGATACATGTATATAGGCTTTGTATGGGGATGCCTCATCTCTCAATCCATGCTCAAAGTTTCATAATCACTAGGATGCACATGGCCATGACATAGCCAATCATTCACAAAAGACAAAACATTGTTAAACAACATTATATTATAAATAATTGATATGAATACAAGTTTAAATGCCTATTAATATTCTATGGTATTTTTTTATGCTTGACACATAACATTTATTTCAATTTTAACCTAAGTTGGAGCTATGGTTAGTCTAGGCATTTTAGAAGTAGTTGCAACTAAAATAGTCAACAGAGGTAGGGTGACCATAAATGCTTGTATACTTGAGTTTTCAAATATAAGATGTGATTCACCTAAAAGTCCATTTCAATTACCTCAAAGAATAATAGAGGCCTTATGAAGATCTAGGTTATTTTTTCCATCAATTTTCTATGTTCCTTTAATGGATTCTCAAACTCTACATAAAGAGTCTCTCTATTAACGATGCAAATTATAGAAAAAATTATAAATTATATCAAGCCTTCCTAGGTTGTATATACCATTCCATTTACATCTACCTTAAAACAATATACTATTATCTAGAGGAGATATTTAAAGATGGACCTGAGAACCAATTACCAAATGGGGTTATTCATACCATTTATGCTCATTTTTCCAAAAATTATAATGGTCTAATCCTTGTAACTAGTGAGTTGTTGAACTAAACTTTGCATTTGTTGATGCCATATAATCAAGTCATCTCTCCTAAAATCTATGTATTTCAAGGACCATGAAGCATATGGATAAGTTATTAAGTTCAAAAGGTGATAGGATTTGTTTTGGGATACTTGGATTAAGAAATGGAGTCTAGCTTCCATCCTCTTCATCCTATCATCAAGGGTGAATACATCTCCCCACTTGGGTTATGAGTCCTTTGCATTTATTATTAACTATATGTTGTCATACATAATCTGAGTTACTCCTTGTATATTATCCATAATGTCTTTTAGAGGTTTTATGGTATCTCTCCCTTATAGTGCCTCCATGGATTGATCAAAGCCTCTGAATGTTTCTTTTATTATTCCCCATATAGAGTATACAAAGGTGTAAGGATCTTCTATTTAATTGATAATATCTGAAGGAATTAATTTTATTCTCTTTTTAAAAGAGAAGACATATTCTCTTTGATCCATCTCTACCTTATATCCTTCATACATTATAGTTTTCCTTTGGAGCTTACTCATAGTATTCATTCCTATATCAAAGTGAAACTTGATTATTGGTTCTTCAATAATAACTAGGTCATGCCTACCTTTTTTTGCATATTGCATTTTATATATTCATTTAGGGATGTTTAAGGAAGATAGTTGTTTTGAAGGCTTGTTTTTCCTTATAATATATTCAAATGAGGATTTCGCTAGAGGGAGAACAGGTTTAGGATAAGAGGTTTTTAGTTGAGGGAAATGGGGAATAGATTATCTCTGACTAATGACCTTCTTTTGGGTCATTGTGTTAATTACTATATTTCATTTCTCCACTTCATTCTGTGTTGTAATGGTTCAAGCTTATATTATGCTACATGACCAATTGGTAGGACAAATTGAGTGGATGATTTGGAGTGAATAAATGGGGAATCCAAAATGGTTGTGCAAAACAAATCTTCAATGTGCACTTATTTATTGAGTCCAGAGTACTAAGGGCTTGAGGAAGAAAATAATGAATAGGTAAGAGGGGTACTAATAAAATTATATAAATAATCCATCATTGATGTGAAAGTAAATCCAATAGAATATTTTAAAGTTTGGCTAGGTGGTGCCATAGCCTAGATTACTAGTGCTAAGATTATGTCTTGTAGAATAAACATTATAACAAAAGTACTAAATAGAAAAATAATTTTAATAGTAGGAAAAAAATGGGGATATTGTGTAGCTACCAATTTGGAAGTAGTAACTATGGAAACTATTACTATAGGTGTCTTCATTGTGTTAGAATGTACCAAGTCTAAAGATAGGTGCATGGATTACCCATGCATAGAAGCCATGAGATTAGAAAATGTTTCATGTCCTTTGTCTCCATCTAGGTCCTAAAGTAATTTAGTTGAGACTGAACTAGTCTTTAGGATCTCAGTGTCACCTAATTGAGCCTCCTCTAATAACTATTCATCATTAGGGTCACGTTATTTGGTCTCACTTATGGTTTTAGACAAGGATATCTCTATTTTATTCTCCCATTCCTCATTAAACCACTCATTTTCACTATCTATTTTTTCTATAATTATAACCTTTATAACCTTTTCTTTTATCTAATCCTCCATCTAACATTTCCCATGAGGTCTCCTCTATCAGAGTGATCTAAGGAGAAACATAAGAAATTCCCTAATTCATATTGTATAAAAGAGGGGTTTGATAGGAGTTTAAGTTGATGCTAGAAGGGATGAAATAATATCAAATGAATTTGATGTGGAAATAGGTGGTGATGTGGTGAGGGTAGTAGTGAATATTGGGGGTGAACCTATGGAAGTGAATGTTTATCCAAGGCAAGGAGATGTTGATGAAGGTTATGGTGTAATCATTTAGACTGGAGGATAACTAGAGCCAAACCATAAATAGGTGGGAGGAAAGATGGGAGAATCACCTACTAAATTATTATGAGTCGAGGAAAGGGAAACATATAAAATGCTCTAGCCTCTTTTAGACTAAGTTATAGCTATGAGACCCTAAGTGGTGGTCATTAGTTTAAGAAGGGTAAATACTAGGGTAGTTTATGAAACTATGACCATTGGGAAGAAATGTTGGGGAGGTCCTTGGTTTGCTTCCTATACATGTCCCAAGGTGCTTATCTTGATGGAATGGTCTATTCTGATTCCCAAGATTGAACCTATGGGAAAGGTCCTTTGATGGGTATTGAAACCCAATGTTTTGACTTGATTTTCTTATCCTCTTCTTCAATGGTAGCTAGATGATATTACATGTGCCTATAAAAAACTATATAAATATTTACATATTTTATTCTAGTGTAGACCTCTATATCATTTAAATAATTTAGGAACACTTTATTAGACAAATATGATACATGGCCATAATCAATTGTCACCTTTCCCCTTACTTTATTCAAGTGTTTCTTGACCCTTTTCCTTGGATCCCATTGGCTATAAGGAGCCCAATTAAAATCATAATGGGTTATATTTTTCCCCATTAGAAGTAAATTTTCCCACCTAGTGTATTGGATCCTACCAATGCTAATAGGAGGTGGGTGGATATCTCCTTATTTTGCATTTCTTAGTCTAACATCCACATAAATCAACTAACTAGGTCATAATTTCCTACTTTTCCACCTTGTCTAAGACCAAATGGTGTATATACATAGGAATAAATATAGTTCCTTATATTATAATGATCATATGGTTTTTATAGAGCTAATAGATGTCAATCCTTTCAATGGTTCTTCAGATTTTTTTAGACAATATGTGTATGTCCTTGCCATAAATGGCTTTATATGTCATTAGATAAAAGGTATTGGTTAGTATAGTCATATTATTCTTGAATTTATGTATATGAATAAAATTAAAGTCATCATAAATTAAATTCTTAGGATACTCAGTTGTTATCTCCCAAGGTTCCTCAAAAGTTGAGTGAATAGTACTTGTTATAGTGTCTACTAGATATGACATCATGTAGAAATTATCATCTAGGCTAATGTTTGAATTGAGGAATTGGATAATCAAATTGACACTAAGTATCTCACCAATAGTTATGACCTTATTATAAGTGAGTATGATGTCTAATAGGGGAATCCAAACCTCATTACATAGGTTATATAAGGGAAACCATAAATTTGGTTTAGTAAAGCTATATAAATTCAAATTCTAGGCCTGGAGATGATAATGGGAGTAGCATAAATAAGGCCTCTGATTATAAAGTTAATAGGGTCACTAGCCCATTCCCATAATTTATTAGTTACATTATTTTCATATATCCTGAAATTAATTATGGCTTGATTATAGGCCATTTTAAGAGGGGGAACCTATAGTATTTTTCAAAAGCAGGTCCACTAATGTATGTTGTCAAGGTGCTACATTGGTAAAAATGTAGGATTTTACTAGAAATTTGGGCATTCATAAATAAATAAAATAATTAGTCAATGCAATGCATTGCCTCACGTTTTGTCATAACATTATGAATCCTTTCCAATTTTATTTCCATTAGGTCATCCCTATACCTTTTTATAAAATATTAGATTTGATCTCCAGGGCCAAAAGGTTATGTTGCTTCAACCTCCTCCCATATAGTAGAATAACTTTTAAATTCATGGTTGAGGGTATCTTCATCAAACCTTGTCTCCATGTACTACTTAGGTATAGTAATGGACTAAGCAAAGGGGGTAATGGAAGTTGTGAAGGATAATCCATTTATTCACACTTAAGAGCTCTATTTTTTGAAACTATGGAATTTTTCATACATCAGAGAGCTCAAATTCACACTAGAAACTATTCATTAGATGGAAATGTATCTTTAATTTAATTCTTTAATCACATATATTTATTTTATATTCTTCATCTCTATTGAATTGAATTCACTTAATCTAATTTGTGTGGATTAATGGCACCACTAGCCTTGAATTTCTTTGATTTATTCAATTTTCATATTTTGAATTTTCTTGGTGAAGTTTCATCACAATTTTTGGTCCATGGAACTAGGTTGCTTCCCTTATTTTTTCTCTAAGTGTTTTTTCACCTCATTTCACACTTGGTGACATTCCACATCACTGAAGAGCATTGCATTGTTGCTACTTGAGCTCATTCTTTATTGATTGGTTTATTTATTGCCTTGGGCTTATGAGATCATGGTACATGGAGGGATATCATCACTCCACTAGAATTGAGAGTGTTTTATCTCTTTTTATCATTTTGTAAGCTCTAGGTGAGAAATATGATGACACATGGCTATATATCAACACTCCACTTGATTGGGGGACTTAGAAACTTCTTAGATTGATTTGATAGCTATGGGTCTATGGGATTGTGATATGTAGATGGTTGTCACCACTTCACTAGCCTATGGACTTTCATACACTGAACTTCAATCTTTTAGTCACCTTGTGAATGGAATGGTGACATATAGAGGCATAAAAACTTTTTAGAAAATTTATGTATAAATCATAATTTTATAGCCTTTGGGGCTCCAAAAGAGTGAGTAGATTGCACATGGTAAGGTTTGGTGACATGATAGGGGTCTAAGTGAAAATTATAAATAATTATAAGTAAAGAACCATATACACAAGAAAAAATACAAAGCAACAAAAACTAGACAAATGCATAATTTGGTTAGTCTAAAAAAACCCATCATGCCTCAGGATTAAGCAAGTGAACTTCAAGAATCATTAGAATATGAAAAGACTTAGACAAACATACATGGAATAACCTAAAGGCTAGAGATGTAAGTAGAGATGAGCTTCATCATACATTTGGTTTGTAGAAGTGTCATTAGGTCAGTTTAATCTTTAGGAAGTGAGTTTATGTTACCACAAAGATCCAAAATGAAGTAAATTTAGTTGAAAAATTAGGTCTTTGTTTACAAACATATAAATAGGGGTATGTTGGGATACAACAAAACCATAGTTCATCATTGAAAAATCCAACTAACTTGGTTATGCTATCCATCCTAGTCCATATATGAATATAACACAACCTATGCCATAATTTGGTTTTAACATGGTACCTTGGAACATGCTACCAAAATGTTAAAATTCATAAGTTTTATGGGAAAGATATAATCACACGTATCAACTAAATGAATAAATATTTTGATGTGCATTAGATCCCATGTGGATATAAGGTTGAAATGTAATCCTTGTATCTATAAGATGAGAAATTCATTTGGTAACAATGTTTATATGATAAGAATAATATTAGTTTCACTTAGTTATTTTTTATTGAGTAATTATATGTGTACTATGTAAAAAGTGCAAAGAAGAATTGTTTTAGCTAGTCAGTAACAGCAAGATAAAAATTGTAAATGGATATGATCACATGTTAGAACTTGAATGACTTATTTTTGGGGGAAATCAAGGATCATATATGATATTAGGTAAACATAGTTAATATGCTTATTATATATT
>JARHVA010008560.1:357500-435000 GCA_037957365.1 Torreya grandis | reverse complement strand
TATCTTATGATAAAGTAAATGAAATCAAGTAATGGTGTTTTTGATTGGTTTTATAATTTATTCTGGTTTAGATAAATGAATGTTGAATTGTATATTTTATGCTTGAATTTTTTTAAATGAGATAGATGGAGATAGTTATATGAAGGTGCTAGTGGGTGACTCGTATACCTAACCTTAGATATCATGAGAATAATTATTCAATAATAGAGAGTATTATGTGAGTGAAAATGACTCAAATTATTAAATCTAAACTCTATAGTGAAACTTTGACCAAAGTAATGTTATAGTTGTGACATTGTCATTTTATTATACTTTTGGTTTACATGATTTGATAATATAATTTATATATAAGGATGGATTCAATGTTATATTTTTATTACTACATGTAATAGTGTTAAGTACGCACATGGGTTATAGTCATTTCTTGGTATCCACACTATTTTTATTTTCCCCTCCATAAAGGGTTGGACCATTTTTAGAAGGGAGGTGTGTGGGAGACCATTGGTCTATGGTTGGAGTTAAAACACTCAGATGATGTTCTTCCTCCTTCAACTGATTAAACTAGATCAAATTATGCTCAATCTAGGTGATGAGTCATGGAACTATTTTCTGTAGATCATTATAAATTTTATACTTATTTATTTGTATATTGGACATCATACCTTATTTTATCTTATTTTGGATTTATAATCAACATAGTGGTGGATATTTTTTTTTAAACATTATGAATTATAAATAATAGTGGCTATAATTATAGTTTCAACCAATTCATGGATTATATCTATATTTTTAGTACTTGGTGTGATTTATTGAATAAATGAATGGTTCTATAGCTTATTTATTTATTTAATGATTGAGTACTAACGAGATTTTATTTTACCAGTTGGATGATGTGATATATGCATCTAATGATGGTTTAGGTTAATTTATTTTTAAAGTATTAAACTGATGGTTGTAATTAATCTTAGTAGTAAGGTTAAGGTTAAAATAATAAAAAAAAAACTAGTGTCATTACGAGTTAGTAGTAGTTGGGTCTAACTTCATGGTGTTAGAAATTAAGGTTTAGCTCTTGAACCTAATGAATCCATTAACATAAATTTTATTCTCCTAATTTTATATAAAGGAGAATGGTGTGAGGTAGATCAACTAGTGAGGGTCCTTCCAATGTGAACCCTTAGGCTAATCCTATTCAACTAGTGATAGAGAAAGCTACAAAACATGACCAAATAATCATTTTTATGAAATATACATAATAATTTATAACATATATTGAATTAAATTTTCATGGATTAGAAGTTAAAAATGAACATGAGCTACCTAAAGAGCACCCTACTAAAAAGGAAGTTCCTCAGGTGGAAAGGCATGATGAATTTCATCAGGATATTAGAGTTTAAGTAATTGTAGAACTAACACAGGACATGAAGAAAGTAAATCCACATAAATTTGATGGCATGGTTTTGGGTGGAGATAAATCTTATCTCATAGAGATGGAAAATTGCTTTGATATTCAAAATTACCCTGAGGTCACTAAGGCAGTGTGGGTAGATTACCAATTAGCTGGTAAAACAACAACTTGGTGTGATAACAAAAATATTTAAATGAATATAGATTCAACTATCACCACATGGGAAAATTTTGTACATTCATAACCTAAAGCAAAAAGACTTGTCAGTGAATGAGTAATGGGAGTAGTTTACTAAGCTTTTGAAATATGTTTTGTAGTACAAATAAGATGAATATTTATGTATCAATAATTTAATTATGGGTTTAAAACCCCAAATTGGTTATGATTTGGATGTGTTTAAACTATCCACTATGGATTAAGCTTTTGAAAAGGATATAAATTAGGAATAGAAGATAAAATATCTAGCAGAGGTCAAAGACAAGTTTAATAAAAGGTCTGGCAATTCCAAGACTAATTTTAAGATTAATAAATGGAAATAGAATGTAAATTACAAGAATTGATTCAATAGTTGGAGTAAAATGTTCTCCAATACTTTAGGGATGAGGAAACTTGGAGCCAATTTTAGAGAAGGATTTGAGGGTAAATATTAGTCTAAAAGGAAGGGACCTCCAGGAGGATGCTTTAATTATGGAGTTTAGTATGAAAAGTATTGTCCTCAATGGAATACAAATTGAAAGAACAAAAATGAAACTTCTTATTCATAGTAGGAAACCTTAGAAAAACATATCCACATAGTAGTGGATAATCATAGGATAAATTACAAACCTCTCCTATTAAAGTATCAAGTACTCTTTTTCATCATCTAGTTACTATTTTATTGGATACTGGAGATACTAAATGATTTATCTCTCCTATAATGTTGAGTAAATTATCTATGGAAGTTAGTTATATGTAAAATACATGGTCGATAAAGTAATGGAAGGAATCTAAAGTCAAGTTTAATAGATGTTTCATAGAGGTAGACATTTAGTTACCCAAATTCATCACAGTAGTGGATATTTATGTAGAACAACTAGGGTCATATGATGTGATCCTATAATTGAATTGTATTTATAGAAATAAATACAATATGGATTAATTCCTAGAAATGTTTGAATGTCTAGATGATGTGGGAAACCAAACCCAAGTCGAAGGAAGTTAGAGTGAGTTGAAGATCAGGAAAATATTAGCCATAAAGTTAAATAAGGATAAACATAAAGGATTTCAAACATTCTTATTCAAAATGGATGAGATTGTAGAACTCATGTTGGAAGGCTATGCCTTTCTAATAGAAATTTGAGATGTTTTTCCAAAATAATTGTTATGGTTTTATACTAAAAGGGAATTTTATTTCACTATTGATATAATTATAGGGTCAAAACTATAATCTAAGGTACCCTATATAATGACAATAATGGAGGTAATTGAGTTGAAGGCACAACTTAAAGAAATGTTAGCTAAGGGTTTAATTTGGCCAAGTGTTTTACCATGAGGTAAACCTATAGTTTTTTTTTTTCAAGAATAAGGATGAAACCCTTTATTTGTGCATTGATTACCACATGCTTAATAAGGAAATTATCAAAAATAGGTATCCATTTCCTCACATGTATGATATTTTTGATCAACTACATGGTTCTAAAATTTTATTAAAGATTGATATTCAAGTAGGATACCATTAGTTGAGGATTTAGGATGAGTATATTCTAAAAATAGATATTAGAACTTGTTATGTGTACTACAAGTTCACAATACTACCTTTTGGTTTAATGAATGTACCAAAAACATTTATGGACTTAATGAATATTATGTTTAGGGATTATCTCGATCAATTTTTTCTATTTTTTTTGGATGACATCTTCATATATTCCAAGAATGAGGAAGATCATGTTGAGAACTTACATTTAGTCTTTCAATGGTTGTAGAAACATAAGATATATGGTAATATTTCCAATTGTGCTTTATTTCATAAAAGAGTGTGGTACTTGGGGCACATCATATCCATAGAGGGAATTTTAGTGGATCCAACTAATATTAGGGAAATCATGGATTTGATAGCACCTAAAACTGTACATGATGTGGTTAGTTTCATGAGATTAATAGGGTACTACATGAAGTTTATACCAAATTTTTTGTAGATAGCTAACCCAATAACCTCTATTAAATGAAAAGAGGAATGGATTTTTTGGTCAAATAAGTGAAAATAATCCTCCCAAGTTCTAAAATAGAGGCTTAATTTTACACTAGTTTTGTGGAATCTAGATCCAAATGGTCCTTTATCAATGATAATTGATGCTTCAAGTGATAGATTATGAGGTATTCTCATATATTATGGTTCATTTGTAGCCTATGAAACTAGGAAACTAAAGCCTTATGAGGCAAATTATGTTTTTCATGATCTAGAATTATTTTTTATAGTACATGTCATACAAGTTTGGAGGCATTACTTGTTGGTTAAACCCTTTGAGCTTAAGATTAATAATTAAGGTCTTAAATATATTTTCACCCAACCTAACCTCAATGCTAATCATAAGTGGTGGTTAGAGTTCCTATCATATTATTATTTTGATATCAAATACATTAAGGTCTTAAAAATAGAGTAGTCTCCCTTAGTCATAGAAGATGTATTTTATTTTTGGCTATAATTAGAAGCACCTTTTGATATTAGGTACTGAAATTCTCACCTAGTAATGATTTTTTTGAGTAAGTTAAGAAAGATTTATTTAAAATCTTGAAAGATCATAGATATCAAGGTTTTTAGTTAGAGAATGATTGGATTTTAAGTTTCAATGGTAAGATATATGTGTCTAATAAATAAAATTTGAGGAATATTATGCTAAATGAATTGCACAATTCTCCATATTTAGGGCATCCTATATTCACTAAACTTTTAACATAGTTAAAACCCTTATATTTTTGGAAGGGAATTAATAAGGATGAGATTTATTTTGTATTTATATGCTCAAAGTGTCAGTGAGTTAAATCTGAATAAATGTATTTAGTAGGGTTATTGTACCCTCATTCAGTACCTAAATAGAAATGGTAAGTCATTAGTATGTATTTCATCTAAATATTACCTATGTCTAAGAACCATCATGACATGATCTTGGTAGTTGTGGATAAACTAAGGTAATTTATGATGCACCTATGCTTGATATGAGATTTGTGAAATAAATTTATAGGTTGCATGGATTTCCAAAAAAAATATTATTTAAGATAGGGATTCTAAGATGACATGGTTTTGGAAAAATTTAAATTTAGCATTGGGAACTTAGCTAAATTCTAGTACATCTTACCATCCATAAATAAATGGGAAACCCCAAAGGATAAATTAGATATTGGAGGATTTGTTGATAATGTCTTTCATGGAATAACTATATAAGTGAGAACACCTACCTTTGGTTGAGTTTGCTTACAATAACTCATACCGATCAGTTATTAGAATGGATCCTTTTGAGGCATTATATGGTAAGAGATGTAGAACACCAATTAATTAGGGTAATCTAGAGGATAGAGTGGTTTTTGGATTAGATATTCATGCTTAAATGGAAGAGAAAGTGAAATTAAGAAGAAATAAAGTTTTTGAATACAATGATAAACAAAAAAGCTATGATGATCTGAAAATGACAATAAGACAATTTTTAGTAGGGGAAAAAGTTTTTGTATGGGTTAAAATTCAAAAGAGTTTAATAAAGTTTGGTAAATCAAAAAAGCTATCACTAATAGATGTCAAGCCTTTCAAGGTCCTAACAATAATTAATCATGTAGATTATAGGATTGCATTGCACCAATTGTAGAAAAAATACATAATGTTTTTCATGTTTTATATCTTAAAAAGTACATTACTTATCCTACACATGTTTTGAATTGGAATGCATTATAGGTTTGGGATCTAGGGGTGGTCACAGTAGAACCAATTAGAATAATTGATAATCACAAGATTAGATTATGTAATAGAGAAGTATCATAGTGTAAGGACTAGTGAGACCAATGTTATAAAGATAGTGCAACATGAGAAGACCATGAAGAGTGTTTGAGGTTGTTTCCTCATCTGTTTACTTGATTTTATGTTGATTATCATTTTTTTCTAATAAAACATTATTTTATAAAACTAAACTTAGTTATATTTTAGAACTTTTGATTTAAATAAGTCTCATCAGGATGATGACCATTTTAATGGAAAAAGATGCTATCCAATTTTTCCCTATGTATTTTTAAAACATTTATTAGAGCATTGGGTTTTGATTATTAATATATTTACTATTTATTCTGATATGGATTAGTTATGTTTTTTAGTTAAAATATATATATTTCTTTTGATGAGATATTACATATGCTTATTATTATTATTATTATTATTATTATTATTATTATTATTATTATTATTATTATTATTATTATTATTATTATTATCATTATTATTATTATTATTATTATTATTATTATTATTATTATTGTTGTTGTTTTTGTTGTTATTATTATTGTTATTATTATTGTTATGTATTTGTTACATTCAACAATTTTTATGGTTAAGTGTTGATTATTATCATGATATGGGCTAACTACCAATTATTTTTTTTGAGTTAGATGCATGATATTTATTCCCACATTAACAATGCATAGGGAGAGTATCAATAGAGGGGGTAGCAATTAAATATTTGGGGTAAATATAGGGGAACAAGGAACCCACACATACCACTATTTATGATTAGAATGAAATTTGTGATGCTTTCATTAAATTTTTTAAACATTATTATTTTGATTTCATGACTTCTAAATGCATGGTTAAATGTTATTGATATATGATGTTTTTACTACATTATGCTTGTAGAAACATGAGTGCATTAACTAGGTTATTTCTCATGCATATTGTTGGTTGATCATATATTGTGTATCCACCTAGTTAGATGGATGACATAAGTTGTATCATATTAGAACATATAATTATTTCATCGGTTACCTATGCATGTTATGTTTGAAATTTGAACTAACATGAGTTAAAAAAATTATTTGTATTAAGTCTAAGTTCATGGATTTTGATGACAATATTCATAGTGGTAAAAACTCTTAAGCCATGATTGGAAGTTAAAATAATAAATAGGTAAGTAGGGGAAAATAACCCCCCCTAAGGTGAATGGTTTTGTTTTTATTTCAAGTATTAAGTGTTAAGTTTGAATAAAAAATATGATGGAGAGGAAGATTTGATACTTTTGTGAATGATATGTTTTGACATTGGTAAGAGCTTCAAATTAAGGTTTTTTATTATGAAAAGGGATAACACAAAATTAATTATATTTTGGGTTATCATGGATTAGATGAATTTGTTTTAAGATGGGAATTAGTTTGGCTACCAAGTTTGCATGTAGAAAAGGAACTGTGAGTGGAATATTGATGAAAGATGGTTGCATGAGGAGATTTCGATAGAGTAAGATGGTTTCTTGCACATGTAAATAATGCATGGTAAATGAAAGAGTAATAAAATAAGTAATGATAGGAAATAAGGAAAAATTCATGATGTCATCATGACTATAAAGAAGAGAGCAGGAGGAAAAAGCTTTGGTAATAAAGAGAAAGGATACCCAGGTCTATAATTTGACATCAACAAAATAAAAAAGTAAGTATTGTTAAAATGTTATACTCGAGGAAAAGAAATGAGTTTTATGTGAATTCAATTTTATTTTAAATGATTAATATTGTCCTAGAGTATATTTATTAATCATATTCAAAATGCATTTTATGTGTAGATTTTCTTATGAACACATTTATAAACCTATAAAAGTGTCATAGAATTATTTTATCTACCATAAATTTTTGTCTAAGGTCATCAACCCCTATTGAATGTTTCTATAAAATAAAATTCCATGTTATATATCCCATTTTAGTGATGTTTGTGTAATTATTAAATTCCATAAATCCTACAATTTTATTCAATAAATGTTATGGCCATATTTAGTACTTATCTTATTACCTATAGAGGTTCTTGGTGTTTTGTGGGAACTTGTAAGATATAAGTTTAAATTGTTATAATGGTATTTGGTTATATTTTTAGTTACCTTTCCATACATAGACTCTTTCCAAAGAAAAAATTTATTGAATATATATGGAAACCCATTCTGGGTGCTTTTCAATCCATCATTTTATTCTATGTGACTATAGAAGCATATTCAACCTATTATAAGATCATGTATCTATCATTTTATATTTCAAGTTAATTTCAAAACTATAGGAATCTAACATGATTTATTTTTATGATGCTTTCTTGGGTAAACTCTTATTGGGTGAGTGTAGGTAACCTGGATACATATTTAATCTTGTTTAATTATGATATGGATACATATATACCTTTACCTAATGGTGGTTGAGAGTTTCAATCTTGAATGTCATAAATCTTATAATGGCATTATCATATGATTATTTTATTCTTGTATTACCCCTTTTGAAATTACATAAGTCATAGTTAATGAGGAAACAAATACTATTACAATCATTTCTTAACATTATGTTGGTGTAAGGCCGATATATATATATATATATATATATATATATATATATATATATATATATATATATATATATATATATATATATATGTATGTATGTATGTATATATGTATATATGTATATATATATGTATATATGTATATATGTATATATATATATGTATATGTATATGTATATATATATATATGTATATATATATATGTATATATATATATGTATATATATATATATGTATATGTGTGTGTGTGTGTGTGTGTGTGTGTGTGTGTGTGTGTGTGTGTGTGTGTGTGTGTGTGTGAATGATTGTATCTTCCTTGTTTTATATTTAGAAAACCATACCTCCATAAGGATTTATTTGTATATTATATAATAATGTATCATTCTTATGACAACCAAATTCACCTAATAGAGTAACTAAAATAGTACTTACGTATGGCCATATGATGAATTTGGTTTTGAATACAATATCCCATTATTTAATATTATTATTTATGCTTAAGGGGAAAATATATTATTTGTGATTTAGTTGTTTTAGAGAAACCAAGTATTATTAATTACACCAATTTATGTTTAGTAACTATTGATGATACTTTTGCATGGAGTTGTAAGGCAGATTTATGTATGGTATAAAATTTATTCAATTTGATAGATATTCATAGGAAATCTTGATTGAATGGATAGGGTAAAGATAATTATAGAGTTTAATTATGTTTTCTATAATTTAAAAAAATATAAGACTGTTATTATTAATGACTATTATATATCAATTTATGCATGAAAAATGTATAAGAAGGGTATGTCAATGTGAACTTAAAATACTATGATTAATTACTCTAGTTCTATGTACATTCCATTTGAATATAGTTTATTATTAGATGGATGTTATATTTTGATATAGTAAATGAAATCAAAGAATGGTGTTTTTGATGATAGCATAGTTAACAATAGAGGAAATTAGAAAATTACATCTTGGAACTAAGATTTTGACAAAAATTTGATAAAGTATTATTTTTGGATGAATTTACAAAGAGAGGTGAAAAGCTTTAAAATATTTTCATGTGTGGTTATGGAATATAACTAACATTCCCATGAGCCAACTAATTATTATAAACAAAGCATAATATTAAAGTTATTACTAACTAAAAACATAAAATAAAGAACTTTGGATCATAAAATAATCCAACAAACTCCCCCTTGATCTAAAGGGTATAGAAAATATCAGGAATAATTACTATCAAGTCATCAATGAATCTCAACTACATCTAGAAGCTAGCACACTGTGCATCATAGTACTAATCAAACTGATGCCACTCCATACAAAAGCTCACCCTATGAGTTATGGAATAAAAGTTTGATGAACTCCAATCAAATCTTATAATAGTATAGTGGAATTGGATCAAATCTTATCCAACTACATCGACCCATATAAGGTCCCACATAGAAACCTATCCAAGTGATCTTCCAGTACTTTATATGGAACATCTCTTAGATGCCCAAAAATCACCAAAATCACATGCATGCCTTTTCTCAACACTCAAAATACTATCAAATATATTTTTGACTCATACAACTACTGATAATTGATTGAAGGCCACTATGTAATATCTTCCCTCTATCAGGTGAGAGGTGAGAAGCTATGCATCATAAAAACAAATTCAAACTAATTTGTCTAATAATTATAAATCATATCAATTTATTAAAATCAAATCAAATTATACAAACCAAAAATTATTATCCTATTAGTGAACCCATAATACAAGTGAATAATGAATTGGAGAAGGGAAATTATCCTCCAACCTCTAGTTGGCTCTGTTTAGCCTATTATATCCTTAGGGACCTGTAAATACCAAAATGTAACACCATCATCACCAATAACACAAGTAGTGTAACACATCATTATAATATTATTTTTATGTATATAGTGTATTTGGATAAATTTTGAAAAGATATCGTGTCAGATTCCACTGATAATGCACCCATACAACATTACATTCAATACATTTGGCATAAAAATCACCTAATGAGGCTAAAAAATATAATTTTGACCATTGTAATGTGTCCAAAATGTTGAAAACCATGGAGATAACCTTGTTAAATGACCACCTTTGCATGAAAAATAATGACTAGTTAAAAATAATATCATAATACAAGGCTCTTAATGTCGAATGCGATAAAAAACAAAAAACTAGTTTTTGAGTTTTTAAACCATTGACTCTTCTTATTATAAGAGACTAAAAAATATAATTTAACAAAATTTCCTTAAATATATTTGAGTATTAAAGGTAAATATATTTAATATGTCCTTAACTTGACAAATTGAACATAATATAAAAAAGTATGGTAAATTTTTTACCATGTTTTCATTTTTTTAAAATTTGTATGTGAAAAGAGTTATTATTCTTGGTGGAGCCCACAAAATGACCATTGAAACCCTATTGTACCATGTATTTTATAATTTTCATGCAAATATTAAAATATACAATATCCATCCATGCTATGCCATCATCAATACTCAAGTGCTAATGTCAATATTAAGCTTTCTATTTATGATAGTATACAAATAAGTTTTTAATAAATATTAAACTTACCAAAAAAAATTTAGATCAAACACCATTATATTGGGAAGACTTCTACCATAAAATTTCATACATATATATGCTATGGTTAGCCCTTGTAACTTACTACGCTGAATAGTGAATGAATAAACTTTTCAAAAAATCAAGCAAATTGATCTGATTACCTTATTACTCTTGTGCAACACTTAGAGTCCATTCACCATTATTTGATCAGATATTTATAACTTATTCTCTAGCTATTTTCATCTAAATTTAATGTTTTGTTAAATAAAATAAAATAAAAAACAATAATTGATATTACTAGTTATTCTTGTTGATGGATTTGTCTTCAAACTCATCCTTGGCAACAAAAAATTAGTATTAGGAGAAGTAATATAATATTCACCATAACACCTTTGAGAAAGGAAAAATATCCTCTTATTATTAGGCAATAGGATTCCAAGAAATATGGCTTTGAATTTTTTTAGAAACTTCTTGTATTCTATTGTGAAGAGTCATGCTCAAAGTGCCATTTTGCCTACCTACTATGCCACACTTATGTGGATACTCCTCTTCTCATTGTGGATCTGATACCACTAATAGCCCAAATAATAGTGGAGGAAATTATAAAATTACATCTTGGAACAAATATTTTGACAAAAAATTGATAAAGTATTATTTTTGGATGAATTTACAAAGAGAGGTGAAAAATTTTAAAATATTTTCATAGGTGGTTACAAGATATAATTGACATTCCTGTGAACCAATTAATTATTACAAAAAAACAAAATATTAAAGTTAATAATAAATAAAAACATAAAATAAAGAACTTTGGATCATAAAATAATCCACCATTTGATGGGTTTTATCATTTATTCTAATTCAGTTAAATGCATGTTAAATTATGTATTTCTTGCTCGATTTTTTTGCAATGAGATAGCTAGAGATAGTTATATCAGGGTGCCATTGGGTAAATCATATTCCTAAACCCATATATTGTGATAATAATGATATAGTAGTAGAGATTATTATGTGAGTGAAAATGACTCTAATTATTAAATATGAATTCTATAATGAAACTTTGTCTAATGTAATGTTATAGCTATGGCATTTCCATTTTAATGTACTTCTAGTTAACATGCTTTAATGATATCATTTAGTTAAATGAATGAATTCCATGTTCTATTTTGATTGTTGCATGTAATAATGTTAAATACACACATGGGTTCTAATTATTTCTTTATATCTACATTATTCTTAATATGCCCATTTATGAAGGGTAGGGCTACTCCCAAAAGGGAGGTGTGTGGGAGATCATTAATATATGGTTAGAGGTAAGGGATTTGGATGATGCTATCCCTTTTTCAGCTGATTTGACTAGATGGAATTATGCTCAGGCTATGTGATGAATTATGGATCTATTTTATGAATCACATTCTAAATTTTGTACTTTGATATTTGTATTGGGAATTATACCTTATTGTACCTTATTTTGGATGTATAATAAACACATAAGTGGTTGTGTATTTGTGTAATAATTATAAACTATAAACAATAGTGGATGTAATTATATTTTAGACTAATTCATGGATTATATATGTATTTGTATTACTTGATGTGATTTATTCCATAGATGATCATCTCTATAACTTATTGTTTTATTTATTTCTTGAGTACTAAATGAGATTTATTTTTCTAGTTGGCTGATGTGATATATGCATCTGATGATTTAGGTTCACTCAATTTTTAGGTATCAAGTTAATGGTTATAATTAATCCTATCATTAATTTTAATGTTAAAGTAATAAAAATATTTAGTGTCATTATGATTTAATACCAATTAGGTCTAAAATTCACACTAAAAATCCTTAAGGTAGTGGGTAAAAAAAAAAGGATGACAGTGTTAATTGACTCAAGAAGTACCCAAAAATTCATCAATAATAAGTTAGTTGTTCATTTGAAATATTTGATTTTTCCATCTCCAAAATATTAAGACATGAGTGTGGATGGTGATACAATTAGTTGTATATAGAAATGACGTGGTATAAAACTCACCATGGGATACTACATACTATATTTAAATATGTTTTCAATTCCTATAGGTAGAGCATAAATTGTGATAGGATTATAATGGATCATTAACTTGGGAATGATTATGTTCACTTTTAAGTATTCTTTGAATCATTTTCATTCATAAAGAATGGATTTAAGACCTTGTGTGATACATGAAAATTCATCATAGTTGGTTATATCTCATCATATGTATAATATTATTTAAAATGGTTTGGAAGGGTGTAAGGCCTAAGTTTTTTCCTTATAATCACAACCACCAAAGGTTCCTACCCCTCTAGATCTATAGGAAATTTTCAATGGGCACTTAGTAGTTTTTAGAGATGTTCCAAAGGGACTAACACTTTAAATGTATCTTGATCAAGCCATTAAATTGGTGCCATGTATTTAACCAACAAAAATCATACCTTATGGGTATACATATGTGAAAAATAGTGAAACTAAAATGATTGTATAGGAAATGCCTGATTGTTGGCCCATGAAATTAGCCAAGTCCTAAAAAACTAATTTGCACTCACATGCATTGGGTGAGGGAATATTAGTTCCAAAATACAATGAGTGTAACACACAATCCAAAAAAATACCTTGCATGAAAACTTGAATATAGGCAAACTAGATAGGCACAAGCCATCCAAAACCATGTTGACATGTGTTAAATGATGAAATAAGAGGACCAAGGTAAGTCAAAACATGTTGACCCATGAAATTTAGTGGTAATTATAATGGAATATGTTGAGTAAATTTATAATATATAATCCCTATGAGGTATATATAAATAAAATGGTGGAAGGTGGCATTATATGGCATCAAAAAACACACCATAGTTAAACTATCAGGTAGAAAGATCATCATAATAACTACACGATTATAACAATTGGTAAGAAAGGCTCTTAGGTTCCTATAGAAATGAGTTTTAAATAATGATAGGGGGACACTAAGGATTTATACAATGATTATATTCTATATAAGTGTTTCAAAGAAAGATGGTTGTGCTCATATATAGTAGACTACTAAACAATATAGAAAGAGTGTTATGTATTTTTCTTAGAGTTATAATTATGATTAAGACTGAAATTAATTTCATTGTATGTGATTAAATAAACTTTTAAAATATAAATTATCTATATAATATTATTAAAATATTAAATAAATCTATATGGTTATTCATGTGACAAGTATCTAAGCTAGGGATAACATTTATATAGTATTTGTATTTGATCATATATTATTGTCTGATATCATAATTGTAATAAGAAGTGCATTCTTAATCTAAGACTCTATATAATTTATAGGAAGTGTTAGTGTGTAGGAAAAATTTCAAGTGAATAACCAACCCATTCACTTTTACATATAACTAACATTGACCTACCATGGTTTTCATCTCTTTATGCCTTGGGTGAGTGCACAAGGTTCACCATTATGTGAAATTTTTTATCAAGAGTTATTTTGATAAAAGTTGTAGAGCATAGATGGTATATTTCACTTAGAAATAACACACTGGACATATGACCAATATTTTGGTTCTATTTTCAGGACTAATCGCATTTTATTATTTAATGGTAAGCAAAACTAATCTAAGGATTGGAGGGATGGTTGGCTAGGCATAAATCATGATAATATATGCTAAATATTGGGATAAAGGAGTGGTGTGAACTATGGAAGGTAGTGAATGAGGTATCAACATAGAAGGAACATGTGCTCATGAGCTCAAATGGTAGAGATATGGTGAAAATCAATAAAATCTAATGGTTGAGATGGATCCTAGGGAATGGAAGGAGTCAAACTATAGAGATTATATGAGGAGCCCTAGTGAATGGGAAAAGAATGAGGAAAAATATTGAAATAAGGTATTACACTTTGATGATGAGAAAATAAACACCAATTATAAATATCATTACTTGGAAGATGAGTTTGAGAGATCCTAGCATGGGGACATATATTAATAAGCTATGAATAAAATGCCATAACCCCTAAAACCTGATGTGTATGCTCATGTACATCACTCTAAGTATAAGGAGGGTATTATGACACTACAAAAGTATGTGACATAATAATATTTATCAAACTAATTTTAGAATATGCCTTGTAAGATTAGTTAACCTATATACACTAATTAAACTAGTGGATACACAACTGGTATGTTAGGTGGACAGTATGTAGTTTGGTATGTAACATGTGGGAGGGACAATAGTTCCTTGGAATAATCACTCAACTTTTAATTGAGCATCAAGCACTAGTAGACCAATGAAAACCCAACAAATATTCTAAATAGTTAGGGGATTTATTGCATAAATACTTAAATTAGTTGGTAGATTCATACCCCCACCAAAATAAGTTAGAGTATTAGCATGCCATCGATAAGTGTGTCAAAATTTAAATCTATACATGCACTAGTTTCACTTGTGCCTATCATCCATATCTACTCTATAATGAACTTGATCTTACCTAAATATTTTAGAGTTGAGAGTGTGATATTATACATGCACAAATGTGAATTGAATTGGTGAGTGAATGGTATTTCCTCACCTATAAATAAATTATCTTAGTTTTTGGATACACTAATAGAGCATGTGTATACTTGGTATGAAATTTTGGATCCTACTCATGGATTATGGGTTATTTAAATATGTGTTACTCAAATAATTTGACATCCTATAATTTGAGTAACACATATTTGAGTAACATGCATAGTGGTTTATGGGGTTATTTTATACTAAAATCTGACATGCCCTATATATGTAGACATTTTATGAACCTTGAGAGGCACTAGAGACTATATTGAGAGTTGAGGCTACTAGAAAGAAGGAAACATGAGTTAGTTAAATGGTGGAGCCAAAAGTTACAAAGTTGAAAACATTTATGGAACATAAATTATCCTCTAATTCACATGTCACATAGCTTATTTTATGGTGCATCAATTCTTGTGTAATATCATAATGAGAACAACTATCTTAGGCTTAGTGTGTTCACTTTGAAAAGATCATGTGAAGTCTACCATGAGGGATATGATACTCATTTTTGTCCCCTGTTACAACATATAATTGATACAAATGTGTATTTATATTTAAAAACCTATCATGACTACACCCATAATATAGATGGTTGTTGGGTGATTGCTAAATTTCATGAGGAAATTAGTGAGCTACACAATAAACTATTATATAACCATAGAGATATGGGGTAGAAATTTTTTGCTATTGATACCCTAGGAAGAAACATGGAAATGGATCTCATTTTGGTGGACATTATGGGGTTAAATTTACCAAGTGTGGTTCATTGGACCACTTTAATCATTATTGTCACTAGTATTCCACTTTTACATATTGTTGGGTTGCCCACTAGATTAAGGACTACCCAAACCTTTATTGAAGGATCATGTAGATGTAAAAGTTTAATAAATGATCTAGGATGATCCAATAATCACACAAGTAAAAGGTAAAAAATAATAATAATAATAAAATTATTGTATCAAAGGGCAAGGAACTAATTATTAATAACTTATTACTCCAAAAGTGATAGCCTCCAAAAAATATATAAAGCCAAGGAACCATTTTGAGAAATAAGGATATAAATTAGTGCACCTAATACCTAACCTTGTGACTTCCTAAGGTGGATTAAAATAGGTATAAGTAATGAGAAAGTTTTTTAATGTGATCAAGCACCTGCATGAAGAACTTCAAATCTTCCATTGACTAGAGAGGAAATATCAACTAGAACTCTAGGCACATAAGGATCATGTCAAAGAGATGGCAAATTTACTATCTCTCTTTTCTGATAATTAGATAATTCCTATGTTGGATAACTTTTTAGAAGACCAAGATAACACATATATGGTCAAATTACTAATTATATACTAACATGCAGGTGAAATAAATAAATAAACTAGGGTATGAGCTTTGATCAAGATTTTTTTAGGGATGTGATAAATAGATGATTGGTCTATGACATCTTGATGAACACTATAACTAAATTAAATGTTATTATGGTAATTAATTTCTTATAAATATCACCTCATATCTTGACTATGGCCAACAAGACCAAAACACAACCCATAGGGGTTATATAATATACTAAAATTAAGATTAAAGATGTCAATATAAATGTTAAATTTAGGGTGATCAAGCTTGTTGAGGAAGAAAAATAACATATGTTTTTGGGAAAGCCATGGTGTTATACCAAAAATGTGGATCTACACACCAAAAAATATTATATGAGTTTTTAGAATGAAATTGAGTGCATGGTGATCATGTTGATAGTAGACCAAGGTGTTTCACATGTTGAGCATGTAGACACCATGACTAAGTAATAGACTATTTTAAATATTTACACATAGGTCCATGAATGTACAAGGCCAATAAAATAAGGCATCCTAGAATTAGAGGACATGGGCATCATCTTAGAAACTGTGAGCATATCTAGTGACTAATGGGTATAAGAGATGTATATGTTCATTGGTATAATATGTGGGGCCATAAATTTGAAATCATTATTTTAAATTTAGTATGAGAGGTAAGATGTATGGAGTACACCTTCCTATTGAAAAGTCAACCAATGGTGTTGGATGTTATAGTCATACCTCTAGTCCTTGACTTTAAGGAAATGTCTAATACCTAAGGTGTCCCATCTATTGGCATGACCATTTATACATCATGCATCACATTGAGACCAAGTCCAAATATTATATTGATGTTTATGTTAAGAGATACATGAATTATAAGGGAATTCCAAGGAATTCATGGATAATACAACCTTTTACATTGAGCATGGTTTAAATGTTGCTTACACCTAGGGATTGATATTCCATAAGTTAGTCAAATAAGTCCCCTTTATGTCAAAAACATGATTAATTTATGTCTAAAACCCTAGTAGAATATATTTTTTTTAATATTATTGGGATGTCAACTGATAGCTAGTGGTGGTGAGGTGTCATGAGAGAATTCCAAGTTGAATGTGTAATCATGATTTTTATTCCAAGTTCTAATAAGGTTTTTTCACCAATTTGTTTTCATATATTTATTTTTTAGTGCTTACGTGTGTTATTTGTGTAATGAAGGTAATAATATGTGATCACCTCTTATAATCTTATTAGGCAAGTCAAGAAAGGAATTTATTTTAAAATTCATGACCACCAAATGTCTAAGTATATCTGGTGAGGTTGGGAAGTGTTTAAAATTATTAAATGGCATTATGTGCCACCCAATAATATGAATGAATGAGTAATAAGAACTAGGCTGATAAGAATCCCTATTTGGATGTCTGGGAATAGATTTTAGTGTGTGGTAGTTGGTTCCCCAAAAGGTATAAAAATAGAATCTATAGAAATGCACTAGGTAAAATATTAAATGAATAAGTGTATAAAATTAGATGAAGGTAGGAATGACATGCAATGAAATGAGATAAAACATGGAATATGTTGATGTATTGAGTAAGCCAAGGGTAAATAAAAATGATAGGTGTTGAGATTGAGGATAGGAAACTAAAAGTGAAAAATTGGCAAGTTAGATGAAGGGACAAATGGAGGTGACTAGACCAAACTATAAGAGGGGATGATTGATCTAATTCTTGATCCAAATTATTTTTTGTTAAAGATGAGTGGTGTGATAAGTGACTTAGAAAAGCAAGGACAAGAATGGATGGGTGTGAGACATGTTTAATTAATGTTATCTATCACATTTTAAAACTTGAGGTGTGACTCATCTAGGCTACCCTATGAATGAAGGAATATAAAAATGTGACATTATTAGAGGATGAAAAATTATCAACCCATAAACTAGATCATTCATTGACTTACTCCTTTTTGATAAAAATATGGACACTTGTTCTGTGGTGTTATATGATAGAAAAACTTATGATAATTATAGGTTATATTTAGAAGGGATAATGATTTTAGAGCTATTTATTATATATATATATATATATATATATATATATATATATATATATATATATATACATACATATATATAGGTTATTTCTATGAGGAGTAGCCTAGAGACTCAGATGGTGGAGGAAAATAGGCTAAGAGGCTAGGATCTATAAACCAAGGGTAAAAAATACCAAATCCAAAGATTTTAAAATATTGAACACATTTCCTCTCATATGGTAAGTTTAATCAAAGAGGATATAAAAATTTGACTCTAATATCTACAAAAGTTCGTATGAAAATCAATAACCTATAATCAATAAAGGTGAGGTTGAGGAGATCATTGATAGAGAGAGTCAATTGGATATAACATAAATTTTGAATAATTCATGTCCATCCATAAATATTTTATGGGTATAGATCAATAAGTGAAATATAAATAGTGTGGATATCGACAGAGACCCACACATGAAAATGACCTAAACTAGAAGAGGATGTAACTAAATAATGGTGAGGGTACCAATGTGATGACAAAATTTAATAATGTCATAGGCCAATAGGACACATGATGGAGTGATGCACATGGAGGATTTTAGGAATTCAAATAATGTGTTTGATTTTGAGGAAATAAGAGGATATATTAGGTATTTTCACTACCACATTTTTTAGTGTTCAGTTAGGCCTACCAAGAGATGTTAGTAAGTCTATAGGGGTGGTCTAGACATGAAGGAGGTAGGGAGCCACCATACATAGATGGTGGAATATGTTAAATATCTCACCATTTATCCTCATGGTTAATTTGGTTTTACATTATGAGGGAGTAAAAAAAAATCATATTTAAACCATCGAGGGGTTATAAGGCATGCAAGAGCTACTTGGATACAAATAACCTCATAGATAATGAATGTTTAAGGGAAAGTTTCCAAGATGGATACTAGGATATGTAAGGGAAATATAAGTATAGGTAACATTTATTAAGGATATAAAATGATCCTTTATAATTTGAAATGATAATTTGTATGTTCTTGATGAAGACACTACTAGTTGGAATGGTTTAGACCAAAGAAGAAAGGCAAAAAAATGATGAATATGAAGGAGAGGTATGTATGTAAGAGTGTACAAGTTTTCACTTGATAATAGAGGTGATTAAAAGTGTATAATAAGGATATATTTAAGAATATATTTTATAAAATTGTTTATCAAGATGAAGAAATTACTTAAGGTGTAGCTTCATAAGAATATTACTTACATGAGGAAAAAAATCAAGACATGGAATGGTTTCTCAGGGATAAATAATTGATTTAGTGTGGGGTGATGTTTAACCCCAAAATTAGTTATGCCTCAAAAATAGGATAAATTTTAGTGTTTATTATTCATTAATTCATGAATATATAAATTTTTAAAATTGGCATTTGTCTATTTTTAGGGGTGGTGAACAATGTGGATTTGACTAAATTATTTGGGTGTAAGTTAGTTTTCTAAGTCAACTCACTTAATGTTTAAAATAAATTTAATACATATAAATGTAGTTTTACACTCCATATAAAGTTAATATTAGCTTATTAACCATTATATATAGACAGACATCCACCCATATACTCATAATGGTAACTTTTATTAGTAAGAGAGGGATGAAGGAAGTTTTAGGTAATGGTGGTAAATGACAGTATGTTTCCAAGTGACACCAAAGTTATCTAATGACATCAATGCTATCAAATGACATAAATGAAACTAAATGATAAATTTTTTATCTCTCCATATTAATGCTACTGAATGGTGTAAAAACTATTGAATGATAACAATGTTGTCCAATGATAGAAATATTGTCCTTTAATAACAATCTCTATCATCTGATAGTAATGTTGTCAAATGGTAGAATTGATATGAAGTGACAACATTTATATCATTTGGTATCATTTTTATGAAAAAATAACATTTATACCATTTGAAAACATTATTATTAAATGACAACATTATTTTCATTCATAAATATTACTATTAAATGATAATAATACTATCGTTTGACAACATATCTATCATTCGACATCATTGTTTCCATTAAATGTAAACTATGTTATTTAGTGATGAAGAGATATGATCCACATAAAAACAAGGCACATTCCATCCATGGGGTTTTTTACAGTAACGTGCCCATCTATCTTATGCACCCTAATATGATTCATATATCCATTCACCTTCTCACCTAAGCACTATTTATAAATTTTTTTCTTAATTTTAGAACACATACTTAGATATTCACCAAAAAACACCCAATTTAATTTATATATGAGCCATCAAAATTTACCTTGCTCAAAACACTAATGCATGCTCATGTACATCAGGAAAAGGAAAATCAATTCCAATATCAAAGGAGTGATGCATGTAATATAAATGAATACCCTATGTGTACACCTAAATAAAAATTAGTTGGAAAGGCAAGAGCCATCCAAAACCATGATTATTTGTGATAAATTATGAAATTGGAAGATAAAAATAAGTCAAAACACATTGACCTAGGAACTATAATAAGAGTTGCATTGGAAGATAGTGGAATGATTTTTGATAGTAGATCTGTATGAGGCATTTATGAATCAAATTAAGGAAGGAAGTAGTAAATGGAATCAATAAACGCAAAAAAATTATACTAATAGGTAGGGGAAATGGTGAAATAATAACATGATTATATTTGTTGGTGGGAAAGGATCTTAAGATCCTATACAAATCATTTGGAAAACATGAGAGGGGAAACTAAGGAGTTGGATAATGATTAGTTTCTAGGGAAGTGTTTAAGAGAAGGATTATTATGAATAGATAAAACATACTACTAAACCATGTAAATTTATTTATGTGTATATAAGTTAGAGTTATAATTATGATTAAACTTGAAATAAATTACACTATGTGATTCAAAAGTGCCTTGTATAATATGAATAATTTATGTAATATCAATAATCTATTTAATAAATCCATATGGTTATTCATATGACAAGTATCTAAGATTGGGATAGGATTATTTTAGTATTTATATTTTGTCATGTATTATATAATATCATAATTTAAATCACAAGGACATTCTTAAACTAAGACTCAGTATAACTAGCATGAAGTGCGAGTGTGTATAATAAATTTTAAGCCGATACCCAACCCACTCATTTTTGCATGCAACTAACCTTGACCTATCCAATTTTCCCTCTCTCTATTCCTTAGGTGATCATGTAATGTTCCCACCTTATGTTAAATGATATTTCAATATTTATTTTGATAAATTTTGTGTAGCATAGATGGCCTAATGCACTTAATAATTGCATGCTAGACTTACAACTAACACCAAGGCAAGATTAACTAGCATAGAGAAAGTGCTTATTAATTACTAGTGGTGATGGTGCAAAATAAGTATGAAACCTAACACATGTCTATATTATATAAAAATAAAAAATATACCATCAAAGATAGGTTTTTAATTCTATTAATTTATGATTTTATAGATGAGTTACATGGTGTTGTATGTTTTATGCAACTTTATCTTCACTCAAACTATCATCAAATTGAAATAAAATATGAGGATATATATATGATAACTTTAATAATTCATGAGGTCCACTATGATTTTTTGGTGATGTGATTTGACCTCACAAATAAACCATCTACATTTAAAAATTTTTATAACTCTATATTTTGGCCATTTATTTATAAAATTATCTTGATGTTTTTTATAACATATTAAAATAATAATAAAACATGGGTATAATATTTTTCAACATGTGAATTAGGTTTTGGAAACTATTTAAAACATCATATTTATTCCAAGTCTTATAAGTGTGATTTTAGATTCAATGAGGTGGAATAATTTAGTTATGGTGTTTCTTAAGAAGTTGTAAAGGTGGACCCTCACAAGATAGAGACCATGGTCAAATTAGAAGTTATTAAAAACTTTTATAAACTATATGTCTTCTTAAGGATCACATGTTTTAGATTGAGGTAAAAACAGGTTTTGAAGGGGCCCCGAAACCCTGTAACAAAAAGCAAAATAAAGAACGTCTAAGCCCACAGGCATCACCTAAAAAACACTACTAAGAAGTAGCCAAAATAGGTTTTAAATGGACCTGAAACCATTAGAGACACATCCGGTCAAAACCCAGAAACAGAAATCTGGTAGCATAACAAACAAAAGATAACAAAAGGAGGACAAAGACCAGTACCAGTTTCTAAACCAACAAGAAGGACCAGATTATTCATCCAGTTCCAGAATCAAGTTCATGGCTTCTTTTCCTTTCAAAGCATTTTCCTGGGTGGTAGCCTCTAGCAAAGCTCATTTTTGTGTATCTTTCTTTCTGGAACTTTGCCTTGTCCTTTTGCTGGGACCCTCTAGTGCTTTGGTCTCCTCATTGGCTCGTTTACCTATATTGATAGCAGCTGCACAGATGTTGGATGTTACTTCCTCCATTTTCTTTCTGTTATCCTTTATTAGTTCTCGGAGGTTGTTTTCATAAGCTTTGAGCTTGACAGGGATCTCGCTTAACTGATTTTCCATGTTGTTTACTTTGTTCCAAGCAGCTTTCAGAGAATCTTCCAATGTTTCCAATTTTCTCTTGAGATCAATGATCTCCCTACACAACTAGGAATCAAATTGGGAAGAAGACTCAGCTTTACAGTTAACCCAGGTCATAGGAGTGTGAATTTCTTCATTCTGATTCTTCCCTCTCCAATCCTCAGACTTTTTATTGGGGCTAATCCTTGCTTCTTCAAAGAAGTCTTCTTGACTCTTTTGTTCCCGCTCATTGATTCCAGTTTGAATTTCCTTCTCCATATTTTGAATATCATCCTAGACAGAGATTTACTTTTCATTCTTAGAATTTGGATCCTCACCAGGATCTTCCTGAACAAAATCATCCTTCGACACTTTCTAGTTTTCCTCTGTCTCCTCTGTTCTAATAGTAGAATCCTCCTCTGTATTAAATTTTTCTTTTTCAATTTCCTCAGATCCTTCTTCATCATTACAAGAGTTGGTGTCCCAGCTCTCAGTTCCGTCTTCCTCCTCCGGTTTTTCCTCCTCGGGTTCTTCAATTCTCTCCTGACCCCTTTCTTCTTCTACATTCTGTTTATTAGGACTAGGGGTCTTGATTTTGCCTCTCCTACTTACATTTTCATTCTTTTTATTTCCTGGCAACTTATTTTTCCCTTGTTTAGGGTACTTAACCAGTGCCCTATTCTTGCAATAGCCTTCAATAAGCAGGATAAGGCCTTCGTGAAGAATAGGGCACAAATCCTTTTTCCTATGAGCATAAAGGCTTTGAATCAGGGAGTAGCGAAGATAGAAAGGAAAAGACAAGCTAACCTTATGCCTAAAGTGGTTGAGGAATACAAAATGGAACTTATGCACTCGTTTGCTTCTTCCGTCCAGGATGAAGTACTCCCTTATACAGCTTAGGACGTCCCTCCAAATCCCTTTAATCTGGTCCAGCTCATAGAAATCCCCATTTTTGACCAGCTTCTGCTCCTCCTCATCTATTTTGGGGAACTTGCAAAAGGCCTCGTTCAATATACTGGTCTGCTTAGAAAATTTGAGTCTATCCATTGGCAACCCTGTAACCTTAGCAAGAAAATCCTCAGTTAAATTTACAGTTATACCATGCAAGGTGACTCTGTCGTCAGACCAATTTTTAAAGAAGGCCATCGTGATATGTGGTTTAGAGCCGTGGAGTCTTTCCATGTAGCTTGTAACGTTCCCTTTCTACAGAATTCTCCATACTTGATGTTTCTCTCTCCATTCTGCACAGCTCTTGGGCTCCTATTTATGGGGTTTACCCTTCCTTTCACGCGCCATACTCATTTTCTTTGAATCCCAATTACTGTGGATATTACCCTGGATCCTCCTACTGTCAAGTTTAAGGATCACATGTTACTATCACTAATTTTTAGAAAATTAAAATAACATCACTCACAAGATTATTTTAAGGACTCCTTCCATTAGAATCAGGTAGCAACCAAGTAATTTAGGAATTTTAAAGAGGCTGTGTGCACCACTTTAGTTCTATCTACCCCATATTTTTCCAAAAATTTAATTATTGAATGTTATGTTTTTGGGTATGATATGGGGAAACCACTCATATAATTAGGATGAACTATTGTATTAAATGTTTTACAACTCAAGGGTAATAATTTTATAAATATTATCTATAATAATTAAATGATTGATATTCTTCATGCAACTTTTAGACATTAAATTTGAATTATATATAACCTTAATCTTACATGCTTGAAAAATACCTATAATGGATATACCATTTAGTTATAATATTCTTTTTGCCAAAAGGCTCACATTCATTGTCTCTTTGTGCAAAATTATTAATCTCTTAGTTTGACCATTATTATTATGGCGACTAGGTTTTATATTCACTATCCTTCTCTACCAATTTTGTACTTGTACCTATTTTCTACCTTATTTGACACTTGTGTCCTATTTGAATTCCTATGTTGACATAGGTGTCCATTTTAAAACTAAGTTTACAGTGCCTAAAATTCATCCAATTTGTAAATGAAATGTATCCTCATGGTTGGCCTAAGTTCTTTAGTGTCAAATATTCTCAAAAGGGATTGGTATATATACAAGATTAACCCTCATCCACTATTTACCCACAAAACTTTAAAATAATAGTAAATCATAGGTTAACCTACCAAAAATAACTTAATCAAACATTAAAGTGAGAAAACCTACGTTATTCATCCTTCTTTCCTTATCAATCATAAGATAAGTATCCCTTCAAGTCTAAAGTATTGAAGGAGCATCCCATGAGCCATATTTACCAAGTTACAAGCTAGGTCACTCTATGTACTTGTTTATCTCACCTTTCATCCTTATGTACATAGAATTAAATATGTGAGAGAGAACTACATAATTTTGAGAGCCTCTTCAAGAGTATTGTTTTTATAGGTAGTGTCCATTAATAGAGGGGTTTTTGGTGTAGCTCGATATCATGTTACCACTAACCCATTTTTCCCATAGTCACTCCAAGGGTGATAAAAATATGGATTTGATCATTTTACCAAGAGTGACAACCTTTTTGGGTGATATGAATACACCAAAATAAAGGAGAAAAAACCCAAAAGGATCTAGGTGGTCACATCTAGATCTAGTCACTATTATGTATTAGACACTTTCATCCAACTTAAACACCAACATTGATACAAATATTTATATTTGATGAAATAATATAATTCCATGGAGTATAAAATTTTATAATTTGATGATTTGTCTAAGGTCTTGATCTAGTCAATTCTATCTTATTTTATCCAACTTTGCATATGCATAATAAACCAACAAAGTAATCTAGTTTTTAATTTATTTCAATATCAATAAATATTTATACTTTATATTTTTGACATATATTAGGATTTAAAATAATAATATAATTTAAGATTAGTTTGAAAATTAGTTTTCCTACTATATATTTATTTATCACCCATGTGCTTATTCATTTCTATATTCTTGACCCTAGGTGATCTCACACCATCTAAATTTAGGGTTAAAAATTTGGTGAACCCAACCTTTGACCTCATAACTCTAGAATTGACCTATGGTTTCCTATTTTATTTTTTGATTTAATTTATTTTAAATTATATTTTTTCATATAGAAGTAATGGAAAATGTTAATCACAAAAATCATTTTCTAATGGAAGATAAATAACGTTAGTTACTCATGTTAATAACAATAAGGGCTTAATGGATGCATTTTTGTATGTTTTAAGAGACTAAATCAATAAGCATGCTAAGGCTAAGGTTTCCTCACTTAGTGATGGTGAATTCTTAGGTGGTATTATAACTAATTATATAAAATTAATCCACCCAATCAGCTAATTATATCTTCATACATATAATGTGGAATAGGTTATGTGTTGACACCAATGTTACCCAAAACAAATCCAACTATTAATACATTTTACATATGAAAAAATAGTAATTCAACCCAATTATTGGTTTCAATTCCTATATCCACTAAAAATATGAGTACACCTCCTTTGGTGACTTCTCAACCTTCAAACCTTAGTGATCAAAATGTGCAATATCTTATCCAAACTATAATTTTTTTCAAACTATGGTTACAAATATTGAAAAAATACATATGAAATCACCTTATGATCTTGATTCCCAAGAGGCATTTAATAAACCTCTCATGGCTAAAATTTATTTGGATCCCTTGAGAATTTGTTTTGTGCACCTACATTCACATTTCATTATGGTAGGGATTATCCTAAATATCATCTTCAATCTTTTTATGCAACATGCCTTGATTATGCCTATAATGATAAAATTTTGACTAAACTATTTCTAAGGGTGATTAATAAATATTATATAAAATAGATATATTATTTACCAATCCAATCAATAAAATAATTAAAACCTCTTGTAGATCACTTTTTATAACACTTCTCTATCAAAATTATCGAAAAGGTTTCTTATGCCAAAATTACAAAGATCAAACAAGGAACCAATGAACCTATCAATGAATATGTCTTGAGGTACAAGACAATGTTGGATAAAATGACCAATAAAATAGAAGTTAAAGAGTGTCAAGACAAATTCAATAAAAAATTGTTTGCCCAATTACATAAGTCCATTGTTTTCAAAAAAATTAGAACTTTTGATGATTTATGGCATATTATTCACAATCATGAAATGAAACTTATTTCATTGAAAAAACTTAAGTATGTATCAAACACAACAATTGTATCCAATACCAATTTTACTATAAAAAAATAAGTTATCAAGTAAAACCTATATAACCTAAAAAGGAAACAACTACTATAGTTAATGCAGTGGCACACCAGCCTAATTATCTTATGTTGTCCGATGCACCAAGGAGACAATTGTCATGCTTACCTAAGTCTCTAACTTCATTAATTTTGAATATTTTGTGGTTCCACCTCATATCTCTTCCCAATCCTATAGAGATTGATATGAGTTGACATCTACCCAAAGGATATGATTTTAATGCTTATTTTGATTATATCTATGGCCTTAGGCATTATAAAAACATATGTTTTACCTTGAATAATAAGATCTAATATCTCATTTATGAAAAAAAATTAAATTTGATGATCCTTCAAATGAATTATTTTCAAAACCTGGTGATCACCAAAATCAAGAGATATTTAATAACCCTTTACAAGACTATTTTATGAAAAAACAAAAAGTGAAAATGGCATATAATGCACATCATACTCCACAACATTATGATAATCCATTATATGGTGTTATTGGTATTTATACACAACATACACCTCCCATTATTTTAATATCTTATATTACTTTTAATGACAATGAGATTTTGGATGATGACTCATATCTTAAAATTCATTATTCATTTGATCATACCTTGATCACTAGCTTATACACAATGTTATTATTGATAATGGTGGTAGATATTTTTTTTAATAGAAAAATACTTACACACTTGGGTTATACACATGATTATATACAACCTTTAACCAAAGTTATTGAAACATTTTATGGAACCTCATAGTAGGTCCTTGGTGATATTAACTGTTGGCCTAATACATGTGGTCACATTCTCAATTATACCACACATAAGATTATTTAATATGTTATTATGATGACTTTAGATAAATAGACTCTTAATAATACCTTTCATCATGTATGGGTGTGTTAAATACATTCATGACAATATGTTAATTATAGTCTATGGAATTAGATATGAAAATCAACTTAAACAAAATAGGTTTATACTTAGGTAATTAACTATAAAACCTTCTAAGGTTAATCCTTCATAAAAGGGTAATCAATATACAATCCCATTTCCTAGGTGGTTTTTACTTTAGATACCATTACATAAGATACATACTGGATTCTATGGAATCTTCATCTACCAGTAAAAAGTATTCATTTACCTAGAGTAACCAAACACCTTATATTTGATTTTCTAAAAAAATAAATCACTAAAAGATGGATTATATGAACCCCCATTTATTCTATTATTTCCTCATGACCACATAGTCCTATCATACATACACTAAGCATCACACATCCTATAGTGACATATATTACACCTATACATGCTTCTTGGTAGTACCTCCACTTTATTTCACTAAGTTCTAAGTGGGGAGATACATATGACCATCCCTTAGATGAGATCATAGGTTCGTATTATCTTTTAAAATATTACAAAAATGCTAAAAAAAATTAAAAATTTTAAAAATACAAAAATATATAGAATTTACATATATTATTAGCTCCTTGGCATCTATGTTTTTGGTTCCATGTTGGTAAATAGAATATAATTTATTTATATATAAAAACATACCCTTAATGCATCTTTTGAGTGTGATACAAGAATTCCCAAGCACATGATTTATGCATATATGGATGTTTGACCTTCCCTTTAATCATGTCATATGTATATTACATGAATCTCCTTATTTAATCATGATACACCTAGGTTATATTATTATATGATCATTTCCATTATCATGTTTGAGCTTATTTGCTTACACATGAATTTATCCATGCTTATATATTTAAAAGTGTAGATGATATGGTATGTACTTTAGTTTTTTATTAACATGTATATCTAGTGAATAATATAATATGTTTATGTTGGTTTCTTATGATTCCATGCTTTCCTCTTTGTACTTTCTTGAGTGTGTTCCTTAATTTATATTATCTTGCATTGTATTATTTGTTTGAGAATTTGAATATGATCCATTTATTATGTCCCCAATTCTTATGCTTTATTATTTTGACATTTACATATGTAACAATTTTTTTAAGTGGACATTTAAACATGACATTTGATGCTTTATGTAAATTTTACTAAGTCATGTCCCTTCAATTGTGTGGAATTTGAACACACCCCTTTCATGAGGTATCCTTGGACCATTTCCTTTTATTTTTCTTTTGAGTTCTCTTTTGTGTGTGTTTGATTTCTTGATGAGCTTATAATGTTACTCTCTATATGTTTCCATAATTCACACCATGCATATGAGGACTTGATGAGATCACATACTATGTACCTCATTTCTATATCTACATAGACACATTACTCCTATATGATACATGATTAATACATAGAATATATAGTTATCTTATCCATTTGAGGTAAGGTAAATCCTAGTTTATACTTCCACTCACATCAAAATGGAAGACATATTAGTGGGGGCATGTCATAGAGGCATGACTTCTGCATTTTCACATTTTCATACTAAAACAAGGGAATGTTAAGGAAACATGTCTTCCAAAGTTACACCAATTATTTTATTCTTTATATTTTATGGGGAATGCCATCAGAACATGTTCTCCATACTCTAAAATTTATAAGTTGGCCAAATTCCATAGTTATATGATTTGCATACACATTTATGGAAGCATTCTATACATTATTACCTTTTTTATACCCATGTTTTAGCTTGAGACAAATATGAGGTGTATATTCCAAGAAAAGAGCACCTTAAATTTTAAAATCAAATTAGTTTTGTAGATTTTGATTACTACTATGGACTATTATCATACCTAGGATGGAATTTTACATATTTTATTGAGCCAATATATTGAAGTAGTTGGTTCACCTTTTGTAAATATTGATGTGATTAAATAATTCAATATCACTAATTTTTAAATATAAACTTTATTAAATCATCTAACATTACCATATTTATAGGAGGGAGTGATCAAAACACCCACCCTCACTAGATATATGGTTTGGTTTTATTAGATAGCTCACACTTGTCAAATTTTAAGTATGATTGGGTTCCATGATTGAGATAAGATAAATGGCCATGTAGAAACACACATTTTCACCAATTTTGGTTGCATGCATCCTAAAATATCTATATATGTTTACGAACTTATAGGTTCTAAATTTTCTTAATCTCAAATCCAAGGATTAATAAGAAATTTTTTCTTCAAATAAAATTTAGAAAAGGCATAATAGTTGCATCAACATATAAGTGTACTCCTAACCTTTCTCTATTTATTTGAATAATTTCAAATTATATGCATTGATTATATAGTGTAACATGATCCTAGTTGTAGGTCAGTCACTAATAAAGCACTTAAGTTGGGATCACACAGATACAAGGTGTGTTACATACACCTAAGTATGCATTTATTTTAATTTAAACTAGAAATATCATTATTAAAGTAAATTTGGGGTAGTTTATACAATAAATTTTAACTATATAGAACCTCAGTCTTTATCATGGTTATAACCACTAGTTATAATACATTTACACTATAAAGGATCACATTCATTATCTATTTAAACCAAATTTATTATCTCTTAGTATAAAAATTATTATTATGATTACTAGGCCTTATATACTTTGAAACATTCTAAAAACATGATCATTATCCTTCTCTAGTAGTTTTGGACTTGTGCCTATTTTATATATTCCTAAACACTTGCATCCTAGCAAGATACCTACATAGGGGTAGGTGTTTTTTTTCCAATTAAGTGTACAATGCCTAAAACTCATCCAATTTACAAATTAAACATATACATATGGTAAAAATAAGTCATTTAGTGTGAGATATTTTAAAATGGATTGGTATATATTCAATAAAAACCCTCATTCATTCCTCACCTAACAACCTAGAAAATGTTAGGAACTCACAAGATAACTTACCAATAAGTACTCAATCAAGAATTCAATTGAGAAAACCTAACCTATTCATTCTTATTTACTTGTAAATCATAGGATATATATCCCTATATCTATAAAGTACTAAAGAATTATCCCATGATCTACATTTTCCAAGTTAAGAGATATGTCATTATATGTAATTTATTATCACATGTTACATCCTTATGCACACACAAATCAACACCTAAGGAATAAACACATAATTCTAAGGCAATATTCACATTATTGTATATGTAGGAAATTCCCATTAATATAGGGTTCCTTGGGGTAACTTGACAATATGTGCACCTAACCCATTTTTTCTAGTCATTCAAAGGGTGTGAAAGTTTATTTTTTATCATTTGACCAAGAGAGACAACATGTGTGAATTATCTATATAAAATAGAATAAAGGAAATAAAAACTCTAGAAATATCCTAAAAATCACATATAGATCTAGTCACTATTCCATACTATATAACTTTATCCAATTTAGATGCCATCATTGATGTAACTGGCTAGCTCTGACCCAAGCTTCTAAGCCATGAAGTACAAAATTCTTAAATCTTATGACTATTTGTAGATCCTAATCTTGTCTAATTCTAGCCTATTTGAGCCTAAATATATATATTCACTTGTTTAAACCTAATATATTTATTAATGAAAATAAGGTTAAAGCTGATAAAGATAGCTTAGGGCATAAGGATGTTAAACTATCTCATAGTAGGATAATTAATTTTCAAACTTAGATAAATAATATTATTTATTTAAATATTGATAGATAATAAAAATAGTAATTAAAACTAATGATTGATATTGTATTAAATATAAAACCAATGGTACTTAGTTGGATTACTATGCGCATTCAAATTTGATATGAAACAATCTAGAAATAGACTGGATCTAGATTCTAGATCAATTTTTAGACTATATATTTGGCCTATGTGACCTTAGACATTTGTGTTAACTTTAGAAAGTTATTTCAATTCTTATATCTAACCTATATGTAGGTTTTTAGCTTGGAATACCTAATGGATCTACATGTGAACACCTACAATGATCTAGATTTTGAGTCACCTTCATTCTAGTGTGATCAAATTTGATTCATGGATTATTTCTCCTTGTCAAATATAAAAAACCTAGTTCTTCATCTTCATAGTGATAGTGGGAAAAATATGTTAGTGGGATCATGATGTTGATATGACCCTAAATACCCCTTTATCAGTGGGTTCTACCTACATATCCACTACTCTAAATATGGCCTTATACTTATGTAGTTACCACCTTCATTTGGGCTTATTTGTTCATAAGGATGTAATATGTGATAAAAAAAAGTACAATAGTGACCTAGCTTGTAAATTTGAAAATATGTATCATGAGATACTCCTTTATTAATTTAGACCTGTATATGTGTTTTCCCTATGATTACTAAGTAAATATGGGAAAATATGGAAGCTTTCCTCACTCAAATTCTTGATTCAATGCTTTTGGTAGGTTGCCTTATGATTTATTTGGTTTGTGATAGGTTTATAATTAATGATGATTGATCATGTATATACACCAATCCTTTTTCATAATATATTGCATTAATCAAGTTAACCATAAGGATACATTTCATTTGAAAATTAGATGATTTTCAGGAACTGGGCACTTGTATTGGGATATGATATTTGCATTGACATAAACATCTAACTAAGACATAAGTGTTTGGGTGGATAGAAAATAGAAACAAAATATAAGAAAGTTTATAACATTTTGATCATGATAAAAGGTCTAATCTATCAAAATAATATTAGTTGTACTAAGAGATAATAAATAGACACATAGACATAATAGATGTGAGCTTTTTAAAACTGGGAAAAGGTTTAAAGCTAAAGGTACAAACAAGGCATATATTTATCAATGGAAAAATATTGAGGTGATATATAATTTAGAAATAGTGCCTACATTTTCCCCACTTTTTATCTAGTAATGAAATTACTAGTTTGAAGGAAAATAAATGCATACTTGGGTATTCATAACAAACCTTGCCTATAGAAACAAAATATAAGCAAGTTTATAACATTTTGATCATGATAAAAGGTCTAAGCTATCAAAATAATATTAGTTGTACTAAGAGATAATAAATAAACACATAGAGATAATAGATGTGAGCTTTTTAAAAGTGGGAAAAGGTTTCAAGCTAAAGGAACAACCAAGGCATATATTTATCAATGGAACAATATTGAGGTGATATATAATTTAGAAATAGTGCCTACATTTTCCCCACTTTTTATCTAGTAATGAAATTACTAGTTTGAAGTAAAATAAATGCATACTTGGGTATATATAACACACCTTGCCTTTACATGAGTAAAACTTGAGTTTTGTGTTGGTGATTGACCTAAAATAAATAGAATTTTATAGTATATAATAAATTCATATAATTTGAAATAAAAAGCATTGAAATGATTGAAATTAAATAGATCAAGGTTTAGGATTACCCCTGTGTATTGATGTAATCACCTTGCCTTTTGGAAAATTGATTTGAAAAGATATATAATTATGTACCATTAAAGATGAGATTAGGACAAATATAAATATGGAAAGTGATAACTATAGAAATACCAGAGGACACATGCCCCCAACCTTGGATAAAAAGGTGACTTGCCACTTATTAGTTAATATTTTCTCAACCATTCAAATAAATCATACTTATAACCTAGTGAGTGAGTGAAACCAAGCCAACACACAATATAAATATGGTGAGGTTGGATGATGTAATAAATTATAGCCTATAAAATTGGAAAGATTGATTTATTTAGTCACATAAACCATACCAAAAGTTAACTAACTACTACAATAGATTAGCTCAATACAATATTTAATAGTCCAATATGGTGAGCTAAATTTTATAAAAGTGTTTGAAATATGAATTTGATCTGATTTTACAATTTTAGGTGTTATTTTGTATAACATATGCACCTTATGTATGTCTATTGTTGAAACTTAAGTATAGCAATGGTACCTATTGATATGTTTTATCCCAAAAGTATCAATACATCTAATATCCTAAGTAAGACCCCTTTGTTTTTAGGAAAAACCTTGAAGCCTTCAAAAAAAACATCATCCCTTTTGGCTTTGCAAAATTAAAAACTTTGGATGCAATTTGCACTTGTGAAAATTTCTTCATAAGTTATAGATCTTGAAAAAAGTCCAATGCTTAAGACTAGTATAACCTAGAACTTACCATGCACTTTACACATTTTCAAATGTGCAAAATGCATGAAGAACTCTAGATCCTACCATACACCCAGTTGATGGAATCTAAAACTCAATGTATACTTTGCATGTTTTCAAAATGTGCAAATTGAATGATGGGATCTAGATCCCTCTAAAACTTATAATTCCCCTTTATAATAAACCCAAAAACCTCAATGTACATTACATGTTGTGAAACATGCAAAGTGCACGATGGTCTCTACCTTATATGAAACCATCTAACCACATGATGTGAATCCCTAAGTGTACTTTGCATGTTGTAAATTTGGAAAGAACCCCATAAGTTCTACCTTCCATCATTCTAGTCATCCATTCGTGTGGATAGTGGACCTACTCAAATCAGGTCCAACCTCTACCACCAACCACTTTTGACTCACATTAATTATAGGGTTTTTTCTATTTAACTAAATGAGTTTAGGGATTTTATTATCATTGTTTATTTTATAAAATTGTGATCTCAGAGATCCAGGGACTCATGCCATTAGACCTTAAATTCATGTATGAGAAAGTACCAATCCATTATTACAAATTTTTCATCCACATAACCTTATCCATTTACATAGTATTCCCATTCATCTCAACCCACTATCTTTATAGCTCCAACCCTAAGTGGTCCTACACACTTAATTGAATCATTCAGTGATTTGGATTCCACCCTTCCACCAATTTCTAAGTTCACAATCCTTGTGTCCATTCCATCCTCCACTCCCCCAACATACATAGTTTCTTCCATTGTATCTACACCTTCCACTTTTATTGGAATTTTTAGGTGCTTCCAACACCTCTTAGTTACATCATAACTTTTTGATGCTTTTAGAACCTCCTAGTTATGATAGAGATTTGAACTACTCCAAACACCTATAGTCCTACCAATTTTCACATTTGGCTTCTCACAAGAAATAAATTTAGTAAATGAATTTCAAATACAAGGGAAATAAGGTTATTTTAGCAATGATGAAATGTTATTGAATCATCAGAGATAGAAGGATAATCTTTAATGAATAGATCAATAAATATTAATGAGAGAATTATTCAATGTTTAAGTAGATCGTGTAGCCTCCAATATATACTCTTATGATTTGGATACATAATGAATACAAGATATTATCAAATCCTTTGATGCGTATACTGAGCAACTACATGCTAAAAATGATAAAAAAGCTAAAAAAGTTTTTGGACATTGATTAATCTTTCCTCTATGTTGAATGTTTTGTAATATTACATTGTAAAGTTGTAATTTCATTTAAAAGGTATAGCTATATTTTTTATAACTCTTTTAAATAAAGAGAAAAACATATTTTATACTTTATATTTTTGATAATGTGAAAGTTTTGAAAATCACAAGTATAAATTGCACTTTCCATTTGATAAATATGAATTATTGAAAAGTGCAAATCACGAAGTGCAAATTGCATAGTTCATTTTGGTAAAAGTGATAAAAAATTAAAAAGTTGTAAAAGTATCACTTGAGTTTTTAAAGTTAGGGGGTTTTGCATATAAAAATAACTTGGAATTATTTTCAAAGTTATCTTTTATTTTGAAAGACTAGTTCTACTTTGGGCACCTCTTTTTGCATCAAGAAGCTATTTTTCAGCCACTACCAAATGAAAACGTATTACATGGAGATCCAATAGTTCTATCCATTCCATACCATGCCATAGTATTAAAAATATCATGCCCATCTCATGCATGCCATTTTCCAATCATTCTATAAGTCCAAGGTGCTAGAAATAGATCAACTCACCTTTTTTTACATGAGGGGGTTTAAATTTGCATGATTTTCTTTACTAAGCATTCAAATTTTGTTGAACTACATCTCATCTATGATAGATTTTGTATAAAAATGGGAAAACCCCATTGCCTAATGTATATTTTTACTACTAGTTATATTTTATGCATTTTGAATATATTTACTACAAGTTGTAACCTTTGGAGAGAAATAAATTTGAAGATTTTTCTTTCTTGTCTTGAGATATCTCTATGTGTGTGCAAGCTATTTGATTATTTTTGAAATATTTGTCTCTTTGTTTTAGTCTCAAAAAATTCATTTGTGGTATTTTACCCTCTTGAATATATTGGTTGGAATAAAGATATTGTTGCCTTTTGTGAAAAATATCTAAAATACTACCTCTAATTTCTCATCTATATAAATTTATGCTAAAATAAATTAAACACAATTTTTGCTCTTTTATGTTCATAAATAAAGAATTAAAATCCAATATAAAATATTTGTTTCAATCACCATATTTTTAGTTTTCTATAAATTTCAATTCTTCAACCCTTTTCGCTATCAAAACCCTAGTTTAGGATCAAAAAGCACTAAAGAGTGAGATTTCCACAAAACTAATATTTTATCAGTTTACATCAAATTTGGTGAAAGGAAGTTGACCTTATCTAGAGATTAACCTCAATTCACCAAAGTCACAAAACTTTGGAGTTTTTTCCATTATATCATTAGGAACTTGCATAACAAGCTATAGAATCAAGGTAGGTGCAATCCTATGTGATAATAGTACCAATGTATAGAATTTTACCACAACAATGTATCTAAATAATATAACTATCAATTTAAGATAATTTACAAACTATGTAAGTTTGGAGAACATGCCCCCACTATATATATAAAACTGAAAGCTGATGTAAATGCAAAGAACATGTTTCAAAAACATGCCCCCATTATATATCTGAAACTAAGAACTAATATGTGTGTGGACAACATGTTTCCAAAACATGCCCCCACTACAATTTGCATATGTGAAGAATGTGGAATCAATGCCTCTATGTCATGCCCTCACTAATATGCCCCATTATTTGAGGTGAGGGGAATTAGAAAATGGTAATTAACTTACATCAAAAGGATACGATAAGAATGTAAATTATGAATGTATTGGTATGCCCTTAAACTATAGTGCATCTAGGGATATGTGTGGTCAACTTGTGACTTATACATATCATATTAGCTTATTACATTTCTTGATGTTCTTAATATGGTTGTCTTATAGAATAACCATAACTAATTAGAGTATATATAGGAGGTAGTGGTTAGTCTTTTATGATCATATTGTGAATTCTATGTTTATTGCATTGTTATGGAGATTACCCCTCAAAGTGGCTCAGTCATAATATTTAAGTATTTTTCTCTTTTTACAATTTTTCTTTTGGATTTACTTATTCTAATCTTAATTCCACCATATATAATTCTACTATTGTGAATCATCAAAGTAATTTACTTACAAGTGGTATTAGATCATTGATTTGGGCAACTTTCTATGGCATAGTTTTTTTGGATCTAACATCTTGAGCACCAAAAAGTAAAAATAATATAACTTATGATCTGGGAGGAATTGATTTATTTCATCACCATAGTTTTGTTCATGATTTTTTTTTTAAAAAGAAAAAATATTTTTTTAGGTAAAAAAATTCTATAATTTTTTACCTTATGTAAATTAGCAGTCATTAGATTTATGTCTGCAAGATGATCACAATGGTATTTTCTATTGGTACACTTTTTTTAGGTAAAAATTTTCACACTTATGCATAATAGTAGTAGTTGGATTCATCTTAGTGAGATGATCACAGTGTTGTATTCCATATATATATATATATATATATATATATATATATATATATATATATATATATATATATATATATATATATATATATATATATATATATATATATATTGGGATGAAACCATCCTAGGGTTTGTACATGGTTGGGCCAAAAACTCATAGACATGGGAAAGAACTCAAAAAACTCCTCACAAGGATGACATGGAATATGAAACTTCTGGTCCATATATTTCATAAGTAGTTTAGAAACTTAAGTCATAATTTTAGGGCATGGTTAAAAAAGATGATTTTAATATGGTTCAAGGGGATATTACAAGTTTTAAAGAGGACTTGGATAGCATGAAGGATAATTTATAACACATATCTAGGTAATTGGCCAAATTATCAACTTAGCCACTACAAAATAATCCTCCACTACTTCAGTTTGGTTCTCCTATTCCAAACAATACCGATACCAATTTTGGCCCTAAGTTGATGTTACCAAAAGTGGACCTGTGAAAGTTTGATGGTAATTATCCACTCACTTGGCTCACTCAAATTGGAAATTTATTTAATCTACATCAAACTCCATGTTTGCAAAGAGTGGTTATGGCCTTTCTCTATCTAGAACCTGAGACATTCATTTTTTATTGTTGGTTGTGTGCTAAAAAAATAAGAGTGCCCCAGTTTCATGTTTATTATTTTCTATGAATTGTAATTCCACTATCACAACAATGTCTCTAAAAATTACTTTAGTCAGTTGGCCAATTATGCCAAACCAAGATACACATGATCATACCATCAAACTAATTCTAATAAGTACACCACCCAATATCAGACCCTATAAGTATCTATATGCCCAAAAGAGTGAAATTGAAAATATGCTACAAGACATGTTAGAGGTAAGAATCATCTAACATAATCAAATTGAATATTCCTCCCTAGTGTTCATGGTGTAGAATAAGGATGAAAGTTAGAGGATGTGCCTAGACTATAGAGACTCAACAAATAAACCATCAAAGATAAGTTTATTATTCCATTAATGGATGGTTTTATAGATTAATTTAATGGTGTTATTTATTTTACCAAGTTATATCTTCTATATGGATATCATCATATTTGCATCCCCAATAAGGACATACCTAAAATAGCTTTCAAAACTCATGAAGACCATTATGAATTTATGTTCATGCCTTTTAACCTCACAAATACACCATATACATTTTAGAGTTTGATGAATATTATTTTCTGACCATTATTGGTAAAATTTGTATTAGTGTTTTTTTATGATATCCTCATCTATAGAAAAAATTGGGCAAACCATTTCAATCATGTGAATAGGTGCTTTTAGTTCTAGAACAACATCAACTTTATGCCAAAGCTTCCAAATTTTATTTTGGTTTCCAAGAGGTGGATTACTTGGATAATATTATTTCATATTAAGGAGTGAAAATTTATCCTAAGAAAATCCATGCAATGATGGAGTGGTAGGTTCCCAAGATCCTCAAGAACCTCCATAGTTTTCTAGGGATAATTGGTTACTATCATAGGTTTGTCAAAACTTATGGTAGAATTATATCCCTACTCACCTCTTTATTGAATAAATACTCCTTCTAGTGGAATTATTTAGATACCAAGACATTTAAATAGTTGAAAATGGTTATGTACATAACTCCAATTTTGGCTACTCTTATTTTTTCAGAAACATTTACTCTGGAGTGTGATGCATCAGGATATGGCATGAGGGATATACTCATGTAATAAGGTAGACTAGTGGCATTTGAAAATCACCAAATTAATGGAAAAAATTATCTCAAACCAATATATGAGAAAGAGATGATGGATATTCTTCATGTATTGAAGCAATGTAGACTATGTCTAATGAGTCATCATTTTTAGGTAAAGCCTGATCATGATAGCCTCAAATATTTTTTGGAATAATGCTTTTCATCTGAAGAATAACAAAAATTGGTGACTAAAATGCTAGAGTATGATTTTGAAATATTTTATAATAAAGGAAAAGATAATGTGGTGACATATTCCCTCTCTCAATGGGATGACTTAGTTGAGGCATTTTTATGTGCCATGACCTTGTGGAAGTCATATTGGCTAGAAGAAGCAAGATCAGAATGGGAGAATGACAATTCTACCAAGGATTTGATTTACAATCTTCAATAGGGTTTTAATGAATATAAAAATTTTACATGAAAGGGGAACACAATATGGTGTAAAGATAAATTATACTTTTGTAAACATTTTCTCCTCAAGCATAAAATTATTTTGGAACTCGATGCCTCTCCACTTGGAGGACACTCAATAGTTTTGAAAACATATCATAGAATAAAGCAAGATTTATTTTGGAAAGGACTCAAATGGTATGTCAATAAATATGTGACTAAATTCATGGTATGCTAAGAAAATAAATATGAAACCATTAAGACCCTAGGTATTTTGCACCATTTATCATCCCTAGCTAGCATTGGGAAGAGGTTTTCATGGATTTCATTATAGGGTTACCAAGGTATGAGGGTAAATTTTTTATCATGATAGTTTTGGATTGACTCACTAATTATACTCATTTTTTATCCTTATCACAACCATTTATTGCCAATACAGTAACTTTTGCTTTTCTCAATACAATTCAAAAATCACATGGCACTCCAAAGATTATTGTAAGTTACCGAGTACCCGTATTTACTAGTAATTTGTGGAATAAATTATTTACATTTATGGGAACATATTTAACTCATATCTCATCCTATCATCCCCAATCTGATGGAGAAAAAGAGGTATTCAAAAAATATATCAAAGGGTGTCTTCTTCATTTTATTTCTAACAAATATGATAAATGGGTTCATTGGTTGCCTCTTGATAAATGGTTGTATACCATTTATTTTCACACTTCTTCCAAAATGTCTCCCTTTTTTACATTATATGGGTATCACCCCCCATCCATCACTTTAATATTGATAGTGCATCCTAAGGTTTGAGATGTTGAGGAACACATTCACCGTCAACAGGAGGTGTTAGTTATTTTGTGAGAATTTTTAAAAATGGCACAATATTGAATGAAGTAACAAGCACATCAATACTATAGTGAGTGGTATTTTAATATAGTTGATTAGGTATTTGTGTGTTTTTAGACATTTAAGTAAATGTATCTAAAGTAAAAAAAAACAAAAAAAAAAAAAACAAAAACAAGATATCACCTAAGTATTATGGCCCTTACCATATATTTCAAAAAAATAGTCATGTGGCTTACAAGTTAGAATTACCCTCATCCACTCACATACATATGGTATTCCTTGTATCTTACCTAAAGAAAGTAATTGGACATAGAGTTTCCGCTCAAACTAAGTTACCTAAAATAGATGAAGAAGGTAGAGCATTCTAGAGCCTAAGGAGATCCTTAAAATGCACACTAAGAAACTATAGTCTAGAGACACTAAGTAGTATTTTATCAAATAAAATAACCTGCATTATGAAGATGTAACATGATAGGATGAAGAATTCTTATAAAAACATCTTGGATTGATTCAATGTTGAGGAAAACATTTTTTTGAAGGGGAGGTGTATGTTATACCATTAGCCTATAGTGTGTCTAGGGATATATGTGTCTGAATTTTGGCGTACACCTCTCATATAAGGCTATTGCATTTATTGATGTTCTTAGTATGGTCAACCTATAGAATAACCATGGATAAGTATAATATATATGAAGTAGTGGTTATTATTTTATGATCATATTGTGAATTCTATTCTTATTTCATTATTGTGGAGGTTTCTTCCTTAAAGTGGATCAATTATAATATTCAAGTATTTTACTCTTTCACCAATTGTTGTTGTGGATGTTTTTATTTTTATCTTAATTTTAACATATATAATTTTATTATTGTGAATCATCTATATAATTTCCCTACATTTATCATGTAGTGTATAAGACAAACATGTGTAGGTAGATAAATCATTGAAGCACATAAAATGTGATCACATCAAGTCCTAAGATACATGATATAGATCATGGAAATGTCTAGATAGTAAAATCACAAGCTCAACAAGAAATCAAACACACACAAAAGCAATTAAAATCAAATCAAAATATAATGGTCCAGGGAGGACCTTAAATAATGTAAATGTTTAAATGCCACAAAATCAAAGGGACATGACTTATCAAATGTCCAAAAAACAAGGAATAACCTATTCAAATGTCAACAAACAACAAACCATGGCATATTAAAATTTCATAATAGGAAAACATAGGCATAGGGGACACAAAAAATAGAGCATATTCATGTTGGGTTCACCAAATGTTCATACCTAAATTCTAGATTAAGGAATCTAGGGTTAAGGGGATAGAGATATCCTAGGGCACAAGGATGGTAAACTATCTCTATAGTATGACAATTAATTTTCAAACTATGATAAAAATATTATGAATTTAAATATAAAGATATGATAATAATAATAATAGTAAGTACAATAAAATATTTATATTGTAATAAAAGAAAAACTAATGTTACTTTGTTAGATTAATATGTGCATTCAAATCTGATATGAAATAATATGGAAATAAACTACATCTAGATTTTATATTGGTTATCAAAATCTAGACATTTGACCTCTATGACATTGAACACTTGTATCAACCTTAGATGGTTTCATCAATGATTCTATCTACTTAAATGAAGGTGTCCAGTAAATATTATCTAATAGATCTAGATGTGACCACTAGGAATGTTTTGTATTTTGTATCACCTTTACTCTAGTGTGCTTAGATTTGGCCCATGGACTATTTTTCAATATCAATTATAAAAACCCTAGTTCTTCATCTTCACAGTGATTATGGTAAAAATGGATTAGTGGGTTCACGGTATTGAGATAAACCAAAAAACCCCTATGTTAATGGATATTACCCACGTATCTAATACTCTGAAGATGTCCTTAGAATCATGTAATTATCCCCTACATGCAGGGTTGTGTGTGCAGAAGGATGCAATATGTGATAATCAAGTCTAATAGTGAACTAGCTTGTAATTTGGCAAATATGGATCATGGGATGCTTGTACAATAATTCATACATGTAGATGTGGTATCCATATGACTAATGGAAATAGGGGAAAATAGGTAATCTTTTCTCACTTGAATGTTTTTGGTAAGTTTCCTTATGAGTTTTTGGGTTTGTGTTAGGTTTGGAATGAATGAGGATTGATCATACATATACACTAATAGTTTTAGAGAATATAATTTATTAAAGAACATAGGATAACAATATGGATACATTTAATTTTCAAATTAGATGAATTTTAGGCACTATACATTTGCATTAAGATTGAACTCTTACATTTACATAGGTGTCTAACTAGGATACAAGTATTTGGGTAGTTATAAAATAGGCATAGGTTCATAACTTATAGAAACATAAGATAATCATATTTATAACATTTTTATCAAGGTATAAGGTTTGAGTCATCATAATAACATTGGTCAAATTAAGATACCCTTTATCAGTGGGTGATATCTATATAGCCACTACTCTGAAGAGGGCCTCAGACTCATGTAGTTATACCCTACATGTGAGATTGTGTGTGAATAAGGATGTAATAGGTGATAATCAAGTATAATAGTGACCTATCTTGTAACTTATAAAATATGGCTCATTGGATAATCCTTCTGTACTTTAGACCTATATTTGTGTTATATCTATAAATGATATGAAAATATGAGAAAATATGGAAGCATTACTCACTTTATTTCTTAATTGAATGCTTTTAGTAAGTTACCTTGTGAGTTATTTGGTTTGTTATAGGTTAGGAATGAATGAGTATTTATCATGTATATATACCAATCCTTTTGGAATAAATTTTACATTAAATAACTTATACCTACCATAATTATATGTTTCATTTGAAAAATAGATGACTTTAGGTCATTGAACACTTGTGTTGGGATATGACTCTTACATTGACATAGGCATTTGACTAGGATGCAAGTGTCTATGTATTTGGAAAATAATCTCATGTACATAAATTATATAAATATAATATAAATATGTTTATTATTTTATGATCACGATACAAGTTTTGAGTCATCAAAATAACATTGGTCAGATTAAGAGATAAGAAATAGGCACAAAGATATAAAAAATGGGAGATTTTTTGTAGTGGGAAAAGGTCTATAATTGAGAAGAATAGCCAAGGTTTTGATTTTCCATCTATACAAGACTAAGGTGCTATATAATTCATAAATATTATCTACAACATAATAAAATTGATAATTACTCTTGTTTTCAAATCATTTCAATATAAATCAATAGTTTTACTTTATATTTTTTGCACACCTCAACATTTAAATTGAAAATATTATTTATCTAAGTATTTACAAATTATTTCTCCTAAGATATATTTTTTATCACCCTTGTGACTATTTATTTATATAATCTTAATCATAGGAGATCTCAAACCATATAAATTTAGGGATAAATGTAATTAACCAATTGAGACCACATATAATAAGAAGGAAATGTAAGATGAACATTGATCATGATAATTAAAAATTATTGTTAGAATTTATGTTTTCATTATAATTTAAAAAATTGGTCATGAATATGTTTAGGTATGAATTTGAGATCATCTATAATAAAGGAAAGGAAAAATTATTCTATGATACACTATCTAGGAAGGATTCATCCATTAAAACACTATTGTGTGCCATATCCATATTACAAGAACATTGAGTGGAGGATAAAATATCTAAATTAAAGAATGGCATAGATAATTAGACTTTAATTTATAAGTTCCAACAAGATCCAAGTGCATCATACAAATTTGTATGGAAATGGGACATTATGGTAGATGGATTAGCTATACTTGTGTAATAAGTAAACCATTTAGTATAAGGTTCTTGTGGACCTAGATTATTCACTATTTGGTGGATACATAATATTCATGAATACTTGTCATAGAATCAAGAAAGACTCATTTTTAGAAGGGATCAAATTAGAACTAAAAAAAATTGTGTAAAAATGTAGGGTGGGCTAGAAAAACAAGGTTGATAAATTTAGTGTTATAAAATTAATATTTATTCCTATCTAGAGTTGGGGGGATGTTTCCATGGATTTCATCAGGTCTGAAGGAGAAAAAATCATCATGGTTATCATGGATAGAATTTTTAATTATTTATATTTTTATCCTTGTCACATACTTTTTATAAAACTATAAAAACATCATATTTTATGGATATAGTTCAAAATCTACATGAGACCTATAATATCATAGTAAGTGATTATGATTGTATAATTACTAGTAATTTTTGGACTAATTTATAATATTACTTTAGTCCTTAGATAACTCATGACTCAAAATATCATTCACAATTTGATGAAAAAATGGATGTGGTTAATAAGTTATTATAGGGTTATCTCCAATGTTTTGATTTAGATAAACAAGAGAGATGGGTTTAATGGTTTACTCTATAATAATGGTAGTATAAAACTTATTTCCTTACCTTATCAAAAATAACTCAATTATTAGCATTGTATGGGTACAAACAACCATTTATCACCTCATATATGAGTGTTCAAATGGAGGTTTAGGTATTTGAATAACACATATAACACAAAATTGATGTACTCTCTAATCACAAAGAGTAGTTTGGAAAATATATAGAACATAATAAATCAACAAGTAAAATAAAATCATATATAAAGATATTTAAATTAGGAAATTGGGTTTATATGTGATTACAATTGTATAAGTAAATGTACTTCAAATTAAAATTAAATATAATAATATATCATTTGATTATTACTATCCCAATCATATATCTTAGAATATTTGTAGTGTAGCATACAAACTATAGTTACATCGTTCAACAAAAAACCATATAGTCTTCTTTATTTCCTACTTGAATAATTTTACTCGATAAAATGTTTTAGCATATATAGACTTACTAGAGATTAATGATAAGGATAAAATAAATTTTAAACATAAGGAAATCCTCAATCCATACACAAATATGTTACATATGAGGGTGAATATGGATTATCTGATTAAGTGGAATAATATATTTGATGAGGATGTGACATGGGAAAAATAAATGTTTCTAAAAATGAATATGATAATTTCCAACATTGATGATAACATATATTAAGGGAAAAGGAATTCCATTCCATTAATTGATATAATGTATTAGGATATGTGTGTCTATCTTGTGAATATCATAACCTTATACTTAGTCATGTGATACTTTATATTTATTTATATTAGTATTAGTGCTTATGTATGGGCTATCTATAGAATAAATATGATATATATAGGAGGTAGTTGTTAGAACTAGATTATTAAATTAACATTTTTTTTATTAAATAAATATAAGGTTTCCCCCTCAAAGTGTTTCAATTATACATCTATGGTATTATTATCTACTATGAATAATTTATGTCTTATTTATTATGCTTTTGTTATTACAATTTTTTTCTCTGCTCTTGATATTTCTATTTCAACCCATTATCAATAATTTAATTTATTTATCTAAGTCATTTAATTAAAAAATAAACTTATAATAAGATACATATGATTTGTAGTAGATGATGAAATGCATTTGTGTGTGTGTGTGTGTGTGTGTGTGTGTGTGTGTGTGTGTGTGTGTGTGTGTGAGAGAGAGAGAGAGAGAGAGAGAGAGAGAGAGAGAGAGAGAGAGAGAGAGAGAGAGAGAGAGAGAGAGAGAGAGAGAGAGAGAGAGAGAGAGAGAGAGAGAGAGAGAGAGAGAGTAGTACATAGGCTGACCATGAAGAGTAGAGAGAACCAAAACTAAATGTATTGGAAATTAGCTTAGGACAAAGGGAACCATAAAAGGCAAGTGACTAAAATGAGTGGATGCTAATTATGGTCATGATAGAATTATAGATCACATACTATAGTACTGTTGATGAAAGGGCTTAAAAATAAGATCAAAATATCCCAAGCATTATTATATGGATCCTAATGTATAAAAATAATATATCTAGTAATTAACAAAGAAGCCAAGCATAACAGCCTCCTATGATATTATAAAATATTACTTTTTTCCAAAATATTTATTTAATTTTATTTGTTGAACCCTTTTACATTTATTTTTATTAATATTTAACATGTTACATTTTACATATAAAACAATCCCACTCTTTTAAAAAAAAACATTTTATCAATTAATATTGGGTTTTGACATGAGTGAAGGTTGAGTGTAATAGCTTAAAATTTTAATACATTTGTTCTAAATAATAAATTATATTATAAAAAGTCAAGTTTTATTAATCATAATAACAGTAATTAATTTTAAAATTAAGGATTAAAAGGTGGCACAAGTTTTAATGATTTTATCTCATCCACATTTTCACAAAGATAAATATATATCTATAATTTTATAATTATAATAACCATTTTTAGTGGTCTGTTTTATAAAATACTTATATGGTATTTTCCCAATACTTATTTGACTTTTACCTAATATTTGAAAGATACATTCTTCTCTATAACCAAATTAAACTCTTAGGAGATAAATTATATTTTTAGTTGTTTTAGAATTTATATATATAGTTTGAACTAATGACTAAGAAACAATTATATTTCATCTATCTATGACTCATGGACCCCATATGTATGTATGTATGTAACCAATTATATGACAATATAAAATTAGTCCTTCGTATATTTTAAATAAATATTTTTATATATCAAATACATATTAAAATATATGTGAACAATCACTAGATTTGAATATATATTTTTAAGTGTTACCTTAATTTAAATTTAAAAATAGAAAAAACTTGAATAAATTGTATTTTGATGTTTGACACAATGAATAAGAAATAATTAATTTTCATGTACATGTATGACTTATGGGCCATAATTTGAGGAACGTGGGGAGAATTTAAAGGAATAATTTTATTTTGGACAAATGATTTACCATGAGGATCATGAGTAATGAATCTTAATTTAATGTTAAGTTCAAGGGTTTCATGAGCAATTTTAGTTATAAATTATTATTTTTTAGAAAACTTTAATTGTTAATGATTTTGAGACAAGGGTGATTTATTAAGCACTATACTCACTAAAAACATTGTTAATTGAGAATCTTAAAGTGATGAACAAATTTTTAAGGTAAAGACTACATTATGATTATTACAAACAATGCATGAGGAAAAATATCATTTGAGTAATGACTACTCTTGGAAGATATTTGGATAAAAATTAAAACACATGTGAGTAAAATGGTGATATTTAATGTTATAAGCTATAATTTTATAATTTTTATCCTTATATAGTTTTAAAATATGGGATTTCATGTTTTTTAACATCTGATTGTATTTTTTAAATTCAAAGTGAAATATCAAATTGTATAATGTATTATATAATTATTTTTTACTGGAACAAGTAAAAATTTCATTGAGACAAAAAATATGTTTATGTTTTTTAGTTTAATAAAACCTTTCACACACATATTTGACAATTGAAAAAATGATGGTTTTTAAAAGTCTAATAAAAAATTCCACACACTTAGATCATGATAAACATTCATGACAGTGGATAATAGTGACTAGGAAGGGAATCATTTTGAAATAAATAAAATTATCACTAATTCGTGTTATTTTTATTAATATTGAATTTATAAATAATTTATTTTCTTTGATATATTTAAAAAAATAATTTATTAATCACAATTTATCATTAAATCTGATTAGGTTAGAGTAGGTAGTAAAACCACCATTTTATTTGATGTTTTTTTGAAGTAGTGAGAAGATATTTTAAAATATTTTAAAATATTTTTTAATACTTTTTAATATAAATTATTTTAAAAATGGGGAAGGATTTTATTTTATAAAATAGATGACTTATTATATGAATTTAAAACTTAATATTTAATTCATTAGTTAGGAATTGTTCAATGGAATTTATTCATGGAGAGTTATTATAAAAAGGTAACAATCAATACATAATAAAATAATGCAAAGTAACTTTTTAATTTAATTCATTAAATATTAGATGTTTAAGGTGGAAAATTTATTATAGATTTTTTTTAGAAAATAGATATGACATAATACTATGAGGGCTCAATGTGTATTTTATTTGATAACATGATATGCATTCATGTCTAGACAACTCTACAAGGTGTAATAAGTTAAAAATATATCTTGGGTTCAAACTAATCATAACATTGGATGTATCCCAATGTACACCATGTTACATATAAGCACACACATAAGAATTTGAAATTGACAAGGTGCAGTTTTTTTGTGACACTTACAAAACATTGATTAATAGGTCCAACAAATACTCATGTGTTAACATCTAAAGTATAAATAATTTAATGACACACATTGCATACATCATTACTTCAATATTATACATATTTTGGTTACACATTTAAAATAAATGTTTCAAATTTCCATTCAATAATATCAAACCTCTACATTACACTACATTCACCATATTTTATGTAGTTTGAGTGAACATTTTTATTTTTGAGTTATTGAATTACTTGGATCTATATCCAATCTTTAATGTGGAACTTTTATATCCACAAATACCATTGTTTTATTGATACAACATCCAAATAACATGCTTAATATTTATATAGTAAACATGTAAATCAAACATAGAAGGATGAAATAATTAAAGTGACAAAAATGTGCCCTTATTGAGATGCACATTAATTTTTTTGAGTGGTTAGGTCTAGAAAATACTCTGATCAGGCTAAGTGGTACAACCTTAAATAAATTTAGGTTAAATTTTTTAGGTAATCAAAGGTTCAATGGTAACCATTACTTTTATATAAAGATATAATGATCCATTTTTATTTTTTTCACATGTATACACAATTATCAAAGTGTATTTGGCTGCTCACTATGTGTGGAATCTCATGGATTGTGTTAAAGGTAGTCCTATTCCTTTTTTTTTTTGAAAAAACTTAAAACTCTTTATGTAGAAGTATTTCACCATGTGCACACTCTTTAATTCCATGCATAAAATTTTCACTGATGGTATGTGTGACTCTAATGGGATAACTTATATTATCTCCATAAATTTCCATAACATCATGTCACATGTTGCACATGTCTTTGGGTTGGAAAACAAAGTTGTATATATCCTCATAAACTTATCATCAATGCATTAAGACTTATCTTCCACATGGTATGATGTATAGGATTTTACATATTTTTATCACCTCAAGGAATATTAAAGAATTATTGAAAACTTGGTGTTGGGACCAACATACCCCACTCATTTTAAAATTGTGGACCCTTGAAATACCTATGTATCCAAGTTTGAATTATATGAACATTAAGGTCCCCGGTGAAATAATTTGAAGATCATCCACTCATGAATTAAACATTTGTGTATCTTGAAAACCTCTTTTTTAATTAATGACCAGGCTAACAGAGTTGCTTGAGTAGTTTTAGCTTCATTGGAAGGCCTATGGTTTGTTGTTCATAAACCCTAGGTGGTCCTTAGTTTAATTTCAAATATTGGTGGGAACCAAATTGGTTTGGATGATTGAATAAATTTGTTAATAAATAGTTTATCATGTTTTTTAAATGTGATTCAACCTTTATTTATTCCTTTCCCCTTTTATTTTACCTTGGGTATTAACTAATTAGCTTTATGTAGTCCCTTTTTAAGTCACCTAACTTATACTAGGTTATTAATATCAAGGCCCTAAAATTTAATCTCAACCTTAGTATTAAAAATCTATCCTAAGTATTTATGTCCTCAAGCCTAATGGTTATTCCTCCTATCCCTTGTAGTATCTAATGGTGATCACTCACTTGATATATTTGATTGGATAGAGTGTATGAACCAAAATGTTCCCACTTAAGTAGCGTTCATCATGAAAGGATCAATGACAACCGATCACTGATTGGATTTGATCTAATGACATGAGGCATAGGAATAAAAGTTAAAATGTACATAAATCCCTAAGGTATAGATGCATGGTGAATTACTAATCAAAATAAGAAAATTAATAGGAACCACTTAAGAAAGGTGTTTAATTAATGATTGAGCTCACCATGAATATCAATGGTGATCACTCACTCATTAGATTTGATCCAATAATGCAAGTAGACCTATACTAAACAAAAGGGACCTAAAAATATAAATGGTGATCACACACTCATGGGATTTAATCCAATGGTGTGAATATCTCAATGAATTTTCAAGGCTCCATGAGCTTGACACATGGTTGATGCATGACTGGGAAGGTAACTGATAAAGATATGCAGCTTGAAAGAAATATGTGAGAATGCCAAGTGTCATGACCATGAGTCAAAAGATCAAATAACTAATAGGAATGATGAGACTTGTATTTGGATCAATGGAACATGTCAAGCCCAATATATTGATCTAATAGAGTGAAATAAAGGATTATTTTAAAAGCTAATGACTAGTATCTGAAGGCAAATTATGAAAATTACCAAAATTCTAGAATGCTACCACATTGACTCTATGTAAACATCTAAGGGAAAAATCAAAGATATTCAGAGCTTGAAAACACAATGATCATGAAGAAAAGGGTCCCATTAAATCTAAGGCATGCACAAAGTTAAGGCTTAAATAAATTCATCATTAAAGCTCAAAGCCCTAAACCTTCTATAAAGAAGATCCAAGTTGACTCAATTAACTTTACCTGGTCAAGATAGCGTAACCAAGATTTGAGAAATAAGTGCCTTAGTGAAATCCTTGGAAATCCTAAGAAGATAATTTTGTATCATCAATATTGGTATGAAGACAATAATTAAAGATGGAAGTTGAGCTCTATCTGACCTCTGATAGTGAATGAAGGGTTTTAAAGGATACTAAGCTAGACTTGGTGGCCCTAAATGTCCATGGGGTCAAGAACTAGTCAAAATTATTCTTCCTTATGAAATAATTATAGCTCATCTCTCAAGAGGATAAGAGAAGCACTAATACACATCAAAGGTATAATTATATAGTTGTAATTTAGATGGAAAGCCTTCACCATACAACATCAAAACTAGAGGTAATGCATTGTATCGATGTCCTTAATCCTATTTTTGTGGATTGTATAATAGATGTGGAGTGGATTATTCAAGAGGGAAACACCAAAAGGGTTGCATGTATTTCCCTCATGGCCTTTGAAACATATTACAATATTATCTTTCCCCATCTAAAGCTCCCATCCATGAGAGATTGTACTAACACCTAAGACCTCGATTTAGTCCTCACACCTTGGTTAATCTAAAAATACCATGTTTTTAGGACCCTTGATGGAAAAATACCTATTTTAAAATTTATAAAGGAAGTTAGGATATCTATGTCCTTGATAAATAGAGCCCTTGGTGCCCCTTACACTACTTATGTGAACAAAGTCTAGGTATCTTATGTCTAGTTTATGTTAGGAGAAAAAATGACCCCTCCTATGGGAGAACTGATAAGATTTTTCTTGGCCAAGAAATTCATGACCATTAAAAAAATGACCTCAAAGAAGTTTCATATGATTTCCTATCTCTTGGATTCCCTCCTAGCCTCTATGACCTTTCCTAGCATAAGAAACTAGTCTCCTGATGGCAGGACCACAATCTTTGACCGTTATTCTAAATTGCATATATTCAAGTACAAGAACCACATACAATTTATTTGTGATGGTGTTTCTTCAGCCATTTATGAGGCAATAAAAGGTATCCCTATACCAAGGATACATCCTCTCATCAAGAAATAAGTGAAAACCATGGGGGATGTGTGGTATTACCTAGATTACACCATGATAAGGTTAGAGGGAATCTTGACTCAGCCTTACAAATTACCAATTCATACACACAAAAAGCTTATAGATTAAGATATTTCCTCCTAGATCATTCAAGATGTAGATATGACACATAAATAAAATAAAAAATCTCAAGCCCATCCCTTCCAATTGGACATTGGTAAAATCATAATCAGATATTGGAAGTAGCTAGAGGTCATGGTGGTTCATAGGAAATTTTTTGATTTTCAATTGGATGAACTCAAAATGTGCGACCCTAATAATAGGTTAATAAACCACATATAGGATAATAAGGTCCCAAATATTGAATATGGACATCATCTAGGTGTAGGTGATGACATCTACATCAAAGATAAGAATTTTCAAGAAGTACTTTCCAAAATTAGAGGTCACAACATCTAATTGGAGCATAGGTTAGTCATAAATAACAAGCACTCAAGACAAAGATGGAAACTATACCCTTTACATTATCACTTGTTGGCTGGCCCATCTAAGACTACTCATCAAAAGCCACCTACTTAGGGAAAGTCATCTGAACCTCAACAAGCAAAACCAATAGGACAAGCCCAGGTTGAGCAACTTAGGGAGATCAAGGGAAAAGGCAAAGCTATGGTTGAGGGACCAAAGATAGAGGAGAGACTTGGATAAGACCCTAAACCTTTATTACTCCCATAAAAACCTTTTTCCCCAATGGAATTCATTGACATGGTTTCCCTTAAAGAAGGAGAAACATTAAAAGGTGCCCTTATTGACATAGTAACTACATATGGTTCTGATAAGGAGTAGGATCCCTCTAGTGAAAAAAGTAAAGAATTGATCCCATTAGATGGAGAGAAGAGGAAGGTATAATTGGCATCGGTTCCCATATCTTCAAGAAAAAGGCCTAGGTTGACCATCACTCATCTCACTAGTGAAATCAATCTTTTTAGTGATGAAATCCAATTCATGGATCAATCATCCCTAACTAGTTTGCCTATGGAAAGCTTAAAAATATCCCATCCATCTCCCCTTCTTAGGCCTTGACATGGTTTATATTGACATTAGATGACAACATCAAGGCATGGATCAAAGATATAGTGAAAAAATAGGAAGAGAGAAGAATGCAAATTCAACACATTTAGGATAAATAGAGAATTAGCAAATTAAGAGCCTCTAGGAGTATAAGTGTGGAGGTGCTTGAGCCTCTAGAATTCAAGGAAATGGAGGCTAAGGTAAATTTAACCCAGACATAACAACCTTAGAGAGGGCCATAATAAGGGTATCCAAAGTAGGCTAGGAAGAGTTCACATTTTAGAAGGTGGAGCCATTCACAGGGTTAAGCCTTATTATAGGATAATAACTTGGAGAATATCCTATTTATGAGGAAGATGTGATAATTTTAATTAAGGCTCAATATCAATAGGCCATAACCAGTGTTTAAGGGTTGGTACAAAAAATTAAGAACTTGAAGAAGAAAAGTAGAATTTGTAGACTCAAGTTGTTCTCTCAATCCCAGGCTCTATGATCAAAATGCTAGATGAGTAATTTTTTAACTTGTTCAAAGCATTTAAATCCATGAAGTCAAGGCAAAAGTCTCTTCAATATTTAGCTACCCTAGCTATGAAAATATCTACCTAACGATAGGCCTCTGAAGATAAAATTACCTAGATTTTTCATATCTTTATTCAAAAGCAAATACCAAACTTTGTGGCTATTAGTAAAGGATATTTAAGTGAAAATTTGGGAATTATTGGAGATAAACTTCATGATTTTAATAATTTTTGTTTTAAATTTAAGGATCTCATATAAGAATAAAATGATCTCTTTAGTGAGTTGAAAAGTGCCTAAGTACCATGCTCTAGGATCCTAAACAAACTACCACCTTGGGGATTATAAATAATGAAGAATTCCACCATAGAGCCACCTCAATGACTCAAGAAATCAAAATTAAGGGTCCAGGACAATCAATAAATGAAAATATTAGAGTGTTGAACATGATCTTCCATGCAAGGGAGAGAATCAATGAAGCTAGGAACATCAAGGAAGCCTTAGCTAGGAATTATAAAGATTTTGATGAACTAGTTGACCAAGAAGAAGGGTGCATCACTAGGCTTTCCATAAATTTAATCCCAATAGATGAAAAACATATAAGAGCCATGAGCATCTTACATCAATTAATGTACCCACCTCTAGCATCTTAAGTTTAGTTTACCAGCAGGGCAACCCATTCAGTTTGTAAAGACACACACTAGTTTATTACTATGACTACCTCTAGGTTAGTAGGATTATAAAAGACACTTGTAATATAATTGTAAAAAATACAACTATATTTTTTAGTTGTAAAACTAATTGGTATATTTCTTGGCTTCCCATAAAAAGGCATGTATTTCCATTTGTAAGAGGAGGAACTCTAAATTGTATTAGTACCACTTGTAAGCAACTAATACAAAGGATCAAGGAATTCTATAAGAATTATTTGGGCTGATGTGTTTGAATTGATAAATTTTCTCAATTTATTGTCTAAGTTTTGAATATGAATATTTTCTAGCAATACTAGGTTAGATTACTAATTACAAGGTCACTAACTTGTGCAATGCTAAGTTAGTTGAATGAGATTGAGTTTACTTCATTTTATTTTCTCTACATCAAAGATGTGCATTCACTATCTAGATGTGGTGTATAACTTTAAAATTAGATCCAATTTTTATGTGTATCATCATTTCATTTTTAGAATCAAGTGTGGTTTATAGTGGAGCATGAGCTTAGGCTACCTTTTACTATATATTGGTTAAGATCATGCTGAGTAATTCTTGAAACTCTATCAATATGTTCATAGTCAAAGATCAAAAATCACCATCTCTTTATTACTCTACCTTTCCTTTTGCTCTTTTTTAACAAATCACATTATCTTAGATACATTGTTCATAACCATTTTATTCTATTCACTAGTCTGAATCTGGGCCAGTTTATCCAAACTTTACAAGAAAGAATCAAGATGCCCCCCTACCATCAAAATTTATAAATATTTTGGAATATATCATGTTGATATATTTTTATTTCCACCATAGGAATCTTAATTTCCAAACACCTACAACTCATGTCTTGAATCTTTGGATTCTAAAATGAGAAGTGTTCTTTAAACACTAGAGAACACCTCTAGTTCATTTATTAGAATCAATAAGAGAAAGCTCTATTGGCACTAGAAGGAGGGCTAGATCTATATTATTTTTGTGGTAAAGTTGACTTGAAATTTTAAAGGTCATATATCTTTTGATTTTGTGAATAATTTGAGGCTATTATAGGCTAGGAATTGATGTTCTTAAAGTAGAGATACATTAAGATAGGACATATTCAAAAATTAAGTGCATTTTTGGCAAGATCTAACCAAATATTTGTGTTATTTTCAAAGATTAGATTGCATCCAAACTTAAATCCCTTTCTCATGGAAATTTGGCATGATATATTATATCTTAAAGTGGATCTTTAACTATCACACTGGAGTTTCCTAGGATTGGGACAAGATCACATTCATAAACTTGAGAACCTTTGCTTGAACTTTAGGAACATGTGAGAGCAAGATGGGATAAAGGTAGACACATAAAATCTAAATCCCTCCCAACATCACCTATTCAAGGTACATTTTTTTAACCCTCATATTAGAATATCTTGGTTAGGATATTATTCTATCAACATGCTTACAGTGACCCATGACCTCCCACATAGTCCAAAGAAATATTTGTCTGTATTTAGTCCCACGGGCATAGTAACTGTTGAAGAACATATAAAGTCTTTCAAGGCTGACTTGAGATTACTTAATGTTGTGCTTGAAGATGTAGCATGTAGGTTTTTCCCTTTCACTTTTAAGGATTCTATTTATGAATGGTTTTTAAACTTTCCTAATAACTACATTACTAGTTGGGATGATTTTAATAATGTGTTCATAGATCGGTTGGAAAAATCATCAATCCTTACATCATTTATCATAAATTTATAGCCATTAGAAGAGATGTCAATGAACCTATGAGGTCCTTTACTGTTAGGTTTCAGAATAAGTTTAGTAGAACTATAGATCCATAAAATCTAGATGAGATTCTAGCTTTAGATATCTGCAAGGATGCATTGGACCCCATGACCTCAGTCTTCTTAAAGAGATTCATACCAGCCATAACCTCACTAGAAAGGGATTATTTATAACTACTAATTATTAATGATCAAATGCAACCCCAAGGAAAAATGGCTTATTTGGTGCCAAATGTTAACCCCCACATGTCAGTGATGAACATGTTTCCTAACAATAATCAAAACATGCATACTATGAACCAACTTCTAAACTTCACTCAATTACCCTTGAATCATATTATCCCTAATCAAAAATTAGGATTCATGAGACAACCCACCAATAATGGCTTTAGAATATAAGATCAGATGGCATTAATACTAATTACTAATATTAGTAATAATCAAGTACACAATTTTGAGACCTCTAAAAGTGAAAATTAATCTATCCTAAAAATGGTCAAAAGCTAAGTACTAATTTCATCCAATTACAAAAGAAAGTGGGGAATACTACTGAAAGTTTAATAAGGGACTTTTCATTTCAAAGATATAATAGGCTAGGAAATAAGTTCCAAAATGATAGTTTCCATAATAATAAGAACCATAACCCCTCCTCAAAGAAGAAAATAATGGACATTAATCTCACATATATTTCATTAAATGACTATTTTAGGGTAAATTTCATATCCAATCATGGTTAGATTGATTGCATCAAGTTATGCAAGGCATTTGAGGCATTCTAAGAAGAATTAGACATGTTTGAGGTGGTTGCAAACAAAGAAAACAATGCAAATGCATTTGGTCCTAAGCCTTATGACCAGGACTTCATAGTAGAAACCTTTGATTTCCCATTTTAATAGGAAAATGAACTAGATGAGATATTTGAATAAATTGATGCATTTCAATAGTTCCTAAAGAAGACTTACCCATTAAGGAATATGGAAAAAAGACATCCCTTGACAACCTCAACCCTCATGCATAACTTTAGAACTCACCTAGATCCTTCTTTGAGTAATAACCTTGAGCCTCGATGAGGGGGCATTCCCATGCACAATCTTGAGGTCCCTAATCCTCCTAAAACTAGCTACAACATAGTTGAGGACATGAAAAGGATAAAGGCTAATATCACTTTACATGAGTTGAGACAAATCACATGACAAAGGGATTTACTATTGGAGTCCTTAAAATATAATCAACATCCCAAAATAGATCAACATTCCAAAATAGATCATGCTAATGTGATAGTGCATAAGTCCAAAGCTTAATCTCCCCCTTTCTTGCTCATAGTTAGAATATTTGGTAAAAAATTTCACAATTGATTATTAGACTCAAGTTCTTCCACCAATATCATGCATGTTATCATATGTAAACATCTTAGCCTAACCCCTATTAAGTCTTATAGTATTCTCACAAAATTAGACAATTCAAGGGTTAAAGTGGTTGGATAAATTTTAAACATTCATAGGCAAATAGCCTCTAAGCCTAGGGTACAACAATTCATTGATATTTAGGTAGTCGACATGCCTAATGCCTATGGGATCCTATTAAGTATAGAATGGACCAAATATTTAAATGGGTACATGTCTACTGATTGTTCCCATTTATGGTTACCATGGAAGGGATTCTTAAACCAAATCAGAGTTGAGAGGGAACTAAGGATGAAACATATGATAATAGAATACAATGTTATTAATGAAAGAGTCAACATAATCAACTTATACTTGGGAGTATTAACCCTATAATCTAATAAATTAGATGATCATAAGGACATGGAACCTCCTCCTTGACTATGGAAATTATACTTTGTTGTTGTTAAGTACAAGGTTGGATCAAGTGTTGGTATTTTATTAATAGATCCAACCAATAAAAGGTATCATACCTCTTAGATACTCTAATTCCCCTGCATAATAACCTTATGGAGTATGAATCTCTCATCCTTGGTTTGCAATTTTCTATCAAGAATAAAGCTAAAGAACTAGCTTTGGAGATTCAAAACTAATAGCTAACTAGGTTATAAGTAGGTATCAATGTAAACTATCATACCTCAAGAAGTATAAGTTTAGATTCTAGGACTTAATTGAGTCTTTTGACACATTCAACATCAATTACATTCCCCAAGATGAAAACCAAGGTACTGATGAAGTGACATCAGATGCATCAAACCTCATGCCTAGTCCAAACTCCTGTGATTTTAGTATTGCATTTGTTTCATGTCAATTAATGCCTAATAATGTTAACCATTTTCAATTCTTTTGATGATGGACAATATATATTAGATTTATTGACTAATTTTGGGGCATTTGAGGCCCATCTTATTAATGAAGCTGATGAGAATGCAACTAGAAGGAACAAGTTTGATATCAAAGTCATGCAACTAAATGACAAAAAATTCCCTAAAGGTATGATTACTTTAGAGAAATTGTTTGATCAAGATAAACTAGTTGAGATTTCCAAAGTTCCCAAGGTAAGTGGAAAAGATTATAATACTATGGATCTTAATTGTCAAGGGAAACCCAAATTGGTAAAAATTGTAAAGGCTTGTACAAATTCTAAAAATAAGAAGGCCAAAGAACTCCTTACCAAATATAAGGATATTATAGCTTGGTCCTATTATGACCTAAAAATCTATGATCCAAGGGTCATTACCAATACCATACCACTTAAAGAAAGTTTTAAACATTTCAGATAGAAATAAATACTATTAAACCCCATACTAAAACCTATGATATTCAAAGAATTCAAAAGGTTACTGGATGTAAGGATAGTTTTTCCCATCAGACATTCAACTTGGGTGGCCAATTTAGTGCCAGTCAGGAAGAAGACTAGTGAGATTAGGCTATGTATTGACTTAAATTTTTTGAAAAAAGCATCAAAGCAGGACAATTATCCCCTTCCTTCCCTTTATCAATTAATTCAAACTATTTTAGGTTTAGTTATGATGTCCTTCCTTGATGTTTTTTTAGTCTATAACTAAGTACTGGTTGACAGAGAAGAGAGGATCAAGACAACATTCACAAGAAAGTAGGGAAACTTTTCTTATAAAAGGATACCCTTTGGGCTCATCAACATAGGATCCGACTTTTAGAGAGCCATGGATCATGCCTTCCAAGGATTTATTGGTAAGTGCATCATTATTTACATGGATGATCTAACATTCTTTTCTAAAAATAGGGAAGATCACTTCTTGCACTTGCAACAAGTTTTTGAAAGATGCAAAAGGTATGGAATTTCTATGAACCCTAAGAAAATAATATTTTGTGTAATCAAGGGTAAATTTTTATGGAAAGTTATAAATTAATATGGTATCTCCATAGACCCTAAAATAGTAAATACAATATCCAAGATTGAACTCCCTAATAGTAGGAAAGAATTGAAGTAATTTTTTGGTAAGATAAATTTTGTAAGGAAGTTTATTTTTGGTTTTGTAGAAATTTTCAAGCCACTAAATGACATGATCAAGAAATATACCAAGGTTATTTGGAAGGAATAATCCAAAAAGGCATTCAATGACATTAAGGAAGACATTGGCCAAGCCCTAGTGCTTATAAGCCCCAATTTCTTAGAAGATTTATATCCTTACTCTTTTACATTTGATCATACTATGGCTATTGTATTGACTCAAAAATTTGATGTGTGATCACCTAATATCTTTCATGAGTACCAATTTCAAGAATTTTGAGCTGCACTATTCTATGATTGATAAACAGGCATGTGCGTTAGTCAAGGTAGTAAATAAGTTTAGACACTACATCCTTAGAAATAAGGTGCATGCCATCCTACCTAACCTTGATACCAAACTTATGTTTAGTCAAAATGATCTAGGAGAATTTAGAGGTAAGTGGATGCAATTTATATAATAATATGATTTGGAGATGAAAATAACATAGCTGGTAAGGTGCCAATTTTTGATCCAAATGATTGCCAATGTTGGCCCTAGGCTAAGTATCATGCAAGTAGACCAAAAAAGATTTCAAACCAAGGAATGGTATGATTCAATCATACATTTACTGATCAATGGTGTTTTTCCTCTAGGATTTTCTAGGGAATGAAAGAGGGCCTTAAGAATTAAGTTAGCCCCTTATGTGATCAAGGATGGAATACTGTACATCAATAAATTTGAAGGAATCTACCTAAGGTGTGTCTCACAAGAAGAAGCTACCTAAATTATGGCCATCTTCCATGAAAAGCTAGGTAGTGGACATCCCTTTAGAAGGAATACTACCCAAAATATCTTAAGGGTAGGTTACTATTGGCTCACTATCTTTAAAGATGCCCAAAAGCATGTAAGATAATGTCACTCTTGATAAAATTTTAGCACCAAAGAACCAAAAGTAGCCATGCCTCTAAAACTAGTCATGATTTACAAACCATTTCCATAATGGGGTATAGAATTCATTGGATTAATCAACCCCAACTCATTCAAGGTCCAAAAGTATGTATTAACTATTACAAATTACTACACTAGGTGGATAAAATCAGTAGCTACCAAGCAATGTAGAATGGAAGAGGTGATTATCTTCCTAGAAGAAAGTATATGTACTAGATTTGGGACCCCAATCTCTCTAGTATGTGATAATGGATCCACATTCATTTAGATTGAGATAATTGAATGGACCTATAATAATGGGATCACCCTTAAGTTTTCTTCCAATCACTATCCTTAATTAAATGGAATTTTAGAGTCCACAAATAAGAACTTGATGAAGGCAATCAAGAAGTCTTCTTAAGAATAGCCTAGAACTTGGCATAAGTTGCTCAAGTTTACACTCTAGGCTAACAAAATAAGAATCAAGTAAGCTTTAAAAGTTTCAACATTCATGTTGGTGTATGGGATAGAGCCCATCTTCCCCACCACCCTCAAATTACCTACATATATATTCATGCAAGAATACATGGATAATAGTCAAGAACACGTAGCTTTAGGATACCAGACCTTATTTAGATGGAAGATGATATGGAAACTAATTTTACTAATTTTAGTAGACACCATGCCATAATAAAAGGGTGGTTTGACAAAAGGTCTAATATCAAATTGTTAAGGTAGGGAGACTTAGTCTTACTTTGGGATAAAGTGTCTAAACCCAAAGGAAAGTATGACAAATTCAAACTAGTGTGGATCAACCCATACTAAATTAGTGAAACATTAGGGAATAACACTTTTAAGCTCAAATACTCACAAGGGGAAGAGGTAATATTATATACTAATGGGAAATACATCAAGCATTACTTCTCTACCACCCATCCTATGATCTTTATGTATTAAGGTGTAAGGGGATTAGATTATAAGTAGGTAGGTTAGTTAGTTTGCTTTATGTCTCTTCTCTTTCTTGTCCCTAGTTTGCATATAAGTTTTTCATATTTGTTTAGTTCTTTTTTTTTTCTTTCTTTTTTTGTGTGTGTGTTTTCTATCATGTGGTTATCCCTTGATCTCCAGTAATTTTAGAGTCATCCCTAAATCTTGGAAATAATGAAATCTCCTCCAAATAGACCCCAATCCTGAAGAGAGGGTGTGAACCCCACACAAAGGCAACCCAAGTATTTAAAACCAACACAATGATATAAAATTGAGAATATGAGTATAGACAAATGGAAGGGGAGTCATTCCATAAGATTTAAGTCATGACCCTAGATCCACACTAGTTTTAAGAATATTTATGCTTAGGATTTGAGACCTATATTATCAAGAGCATGCCAGTAGCTAGCACTTAATCAACATCCTTGCATAGGGAAAGGGTTGTATCCCTGAGTGATCCTTCCAAAATAAAATATTTGACTAAATCCTAAACCTATCTATCTTGGTTCCCATCTTTATTGAAAGTATAAACATCTAAAAATACAAAAAAAATAATAAGAATACAAGGCAAAACTGAATATTTCATAAGAAGGTGATTTAGACAACCTACACCAAGGCTACAAATGCCTGGATGGTAGTGGATAAAGGCCATGAGTGGATCCAAAGGTATCTCTATTAGGGATATGGATGCCTAGCTAGCAATATAGCAATGCCCAAGCTTTCCCTAAGCTAAACAATAATTCCAAGAAAAAAATGTTTAGTACACCTACGTCAACATAAATGATTGAAGGAAGAAACCTATGGAATACTTCTTAAGCTCTATGAAAAATAGTAAGTGGAATCAAAGCACACACATAACTTAGGTATGTCTTTATGTTTAACCTTAAAACCACTAGTGTAAGGTTTGTTTCAACCATAATTAGATCTAGATGGTAATTTATTAGGTCAAATGGAATGGTGACCTCAATGTTTATCTGAACTTATATTCTAGAAGTTATAACATATTGCTATGTTTCCCCTAAATATTTATATTTTTTGGGACCAATAAACCCCACTAATTTTAAAATTGGGGACCCTTGACAGACTTATATATCTAAGTTTTAATTATCTAAACATTAAGGTCCCTTGTGAAAGAATTTAAAGATCATCCAATCATGAATTAAACATTTGTGGATCATGTAAACCTCTTATTCAATTAATCACTAGGCTAATGAAGTTTCTTAATTTGTTTCAATTTCTTTGGAAAGCCTAGGGTTTAGTGTTCATGAACCTTAGGTGGTCCTTAGTTTAAATTCAAATATTGGTAGGAACCAAGTTGATGGGGATGAGTAAATAAACTAGTTAATAAAGGGTTTATCATGTTTTTTAAACATGACCTAAGCCTTTATTTATTCCTTTTCCTTTTTTTTTTACCTTTGGTATTAACTGACATGCTTTATGTAGTTATTTTTTAAGTGTCACCTAACTTAGACTAGGTTATTAATATTAAGGCCCTGATATTTAATCTTGAACTTAGTCTTAATAATCTATCCTAAATATTTTTGTCCTTAGGCCTAATGGTTATTCATCTCATCCCTTGTAGGAACAAATAGTGATTTATCTCTAAAAATATTTGATAATATAGAGACTATTAACCAAAAATCTCTTGCTTAAGTAGTGTGCATCATGAAAGGATCAACAACAACCACTAGCTCATTGGATTTAATCGAATGGTGTGAGGCATAAGAAGAAAATTCAAAAGGTACATAAAGCCCTGAGGGATGGATGTGTGGTGACTTTCTAATAAAAATAAGTAAATTAATGGGACACACATAATAAAGGTGTTCAATTAATGATCAAGATCACCATAAAGATCAATGGTGAGTTCTCATTCACTAGATTTAATCCAACGATGTGAGAGGACCTATAATAAACAAAAGGGCCCTATAAATATCAATGGTGGTCACCCACTCATGGGATTTAATATAATGGTGTGAATATCTTGATGAATTTTCAAGGATCCATGAGCTATAAATGTTATCGATGCATGACCAAGAAGGTAACTAACAAAGATACGTAGCACAAAAAAAATCTACAAGAATGTCAAGAGTCATGACTATGGGTCAGAAGATCAATAAGCTAAAAAGAATGTTGGGACTTGGATTTGGATTAACAGACCACATTAGGCCCAAGATGTTGATCTAATGAATAAAAATAAAGGATGATTTTAATATCTAATGGATAGTATGTAAAGGGCAATTATGAAAATTATTACAAAAGTCCATAATGCTACCACATGGGCTCCACATAAGCATCAAAGGGGAAAATCAAAGATATTCTGAGCTCAAAAACACAAAGGGCATGAATAAAAGTGTCATTTTAAATTTAATTTATGTATGAATTTAAGGCTTGAATAAATCTACCATTAATACTCAAAGCCCTAAATCCTCTATAAAGAAGATCCATTTTGACTGATTTCATCTGGTCAAGATAGTGTAACTAAGCTTTGAAAAATAAGTGCCTTAGTGAAATCCTTGGAAATGTTGAGGATATAATTCTATATCATCAATGGTGATAGGAATACAATAATTAAATATGTAATTTGAGCTTTATCTAACCTTTGACAGTGAAGGAAGGGTTTTCCAGGATATTGAACTAGACTTGGTGGTCCTAAATATCCATGGGGTCAGGAACTGGTTAGAATTATTCTTCCTTGTGGAAGAATTATATCCCATATCTTAATAGGAAAAGATAAATTCTACTACACATCAAATATACAATGATATAATTTTAATTTAGATGGTGAGCCTTCACCATGAAATAACAAAACTAGAGGTAATGCATTGTATCGATGTCCTTGATCCTATTTTCATGGGTTATAGAATATATGGGAGTGGATTATTCAAGAGGGAATAAAAAAAGAGTTGAATTTATTTCCCCCATATCCTTTGAAATATATTACAAGCTTCCCTTGCCCCATCTTGAACTCCCATCCATGAGAGATTGGACAAACACCTAGGACCTCAATTCAGTCCTCACACCCTAGTTAATCTAAGGATCCCATGTTTTCAGGACCCCTAATGGTAAGATCCCTATTTTATAATTTAGAGAGGGAATTATGCTAGCCATGACCTTGTTAAATAGATCCCTTGGTGTCCCTTCCACTACTTATGTGAACAAAGTTTGGGTATCTTATGTCCATTTTATGCAAGGAAAAAAAATGACCCCTCCTATGGGATACTTGATAAGATTTTTCTTAGCCAAGAAATTCATGGCAATTAAAATAAGGACCTCCAAGTAATTTTATATGATGTCCTATCTCTTATATTCTCTCCTATCCTCTATAACATTTCTTGGCATAAGAAAATAGTCCCCTAATGGTATGACCACAATCTCCCACCATTATTTTAAATTACATATATAAAAGTACAAGAACCACATGTAATATATTTATGATGGTCTTTTCCCAACCATTTATGAGGAAATCATAGGGATCCCTATCCCACTATTACAACCTCTCATTAAGAAATAAGTGGAAACCATTAGGGATGTCTTGTACTACCTATATTGCACCATGATAAGGATAGAGGGAATATTGAATCAACCCTATATATTACCAATTCATGTCCCTAATGAGTTTGTAGAGCAAGAGATTTCCTCCTATATTATTCAAGGTGCAAACATGACATGTAAAGAAAGAAAAAATCTCAATTCCATCCCTTCCCATTGGACATTGGTAAAATCATAATCAAAGATTGGAAGTAGGTGGAGGTCATGGTGGTTCATAAGAATTCATTCAATTTTCAATTGGATGACCTCAAAATGTGGGACCTTAAGAATAGGTTAATCAACCCCATCTAGGATAAGAAGGTCCCAAATATTAAGTATGGACATCAGCTAGGTGTAGGTGATGACATCTATATCAAAGCCAGGAATTTTGAAGTATTTTCCAAAATTGGAGGTCATAACATCCAATTGGATCACAGGTTGGTCATGGATAACAAGCCCTAATGAGAAAGATGGAAACTACACCCTTTACATTATCACTTATTGATTGATCCATTTAGGACTACTCATTAATATCCACCTACTAAGGGATAGTCATCTAAACCTCAATAAGTAGAACCAGGAGGACAAGCCTAGTTTGATCAACCTTGAGACATCAAGGTAAAAGGCAAAGCTATGGTTGAGGAACCAAAGATAGATGAGAGACATAGAAAAGGCCTTAAACCTTCAAAACTCCCACAAAAACCTTCTTCCCTAGTGGAATTCATTGGCATGGTTTCCCTTAAAGAAAGAAAAACTTTGGAAGGTGACCTTATTAACATATCAAATGTATATAGTTCTAATAGGGAGGAAGATCCCTCTAGTGAAACAAGTGTAAAATTGATCCCATTGGATGGAGAAATGAGGAAGGCATAATTGGCCTTGGTGCCTGTGGATCCAAGAAAAAGGCCTAGGTTGACCATCACTCATCCCACTAGTGAAGTAAATCTTTTTAGTGATGAAAACCCAATTCATGAACCAATCTTCCCTAGATGGTTTTTTATATAAATCTAAAAAATATCCCATCCCTCTCCCCTTCTTAGGCCTTAAAATGGATTTTCTTGTCTATAAATGACAACATCAAGCCATGGATCAAAGATATAGTGAAAAAATTGGAAGAGAGAAGAATGCAAATTCAACACATTCAGGATCCTCTCAGAGTACAAGTGTGGAGGTGATCAAACCTAAAAAATTCAAAGAACCAGAGGTTAAGGTGAATTTAACCTAGACACAGTAGCCTTAGAGAGGACAACAATGAGGGTAGCCATGGTAAGCTAAGAAGATATCACATTTCAGAAGGTAGAGCCATTCATAAGGTTAAACCCTATTATAGGACAAAAAATTGAAGAAGCTCCCATTCATGAGGACTATGTGGTAAGTTTAATTGAGGCTTAGTCTCAATAGGCCATATCCAATGTCCAAGGTTTAGTACAAATAATTACAAACCTAAAGGAGGAAAAGGAGAATTTACAGACTGAAGTTGTTCTCTCAGTCCCAAGCTCCACAATCAAAATACTAGATGATTCATTTTTTGACATGTTCAAAGCAATGAAATCCATGAAGTCAAGGCAAAATTCCCTTCAATATCAAGCTACCTTAGTTATGAAATTAGCTACTTAGTGGTAGGACTTTTAAGATAAAATTACCTAGCTTCTTGATATCCATATTAAGAAGTAAATACCAAATGTCAAGGCTATAAGTAAAGAACATTTAAGTGCCAATTTGGGGATTATTAGAGACAAAATTTAGGCTTTGAATACTTGGTATGCCAAATTTAAGGATATCATATAATAATAAAATTATCTCATCAGTAGAGTTGAAAATCTCCTAGGGTACCATGCTCGAGGATCCTACATAAAGTACCACCCTAGGGATTATAAATGATGAAGAATTTCATCATAGAGCCACCTTGGTGACTTAGGAAATCAAAATCAAGGGTTAAGGATAATGAGGAAAAGACAAAAATAGAGTGTTTCATATGATAATTAATGTGGGGTAGAGAATAAATGAATCTAGGGGCATCAAGGAAGCCTTAGCTAGGAATGATAAATATTTTGATGAACTGACAGACCAAGAAGAAAGGTGCATCACTAGGCTTGCCATTGATTTAAGCCTAGTGGATGAGAAATATATAAGATCCATGAGCATCTTAAATAAACAAAGGGACCCACCTCTAACATCTTAATTTTGGCTTGATAGTAGGGTAACTCATTCAGTTTGTAAAGGCATATGTTATTTTGGTAGCATGATTGCCTCTAGGTCAGTAGGATTGTAAAAGATACTTGTATTATATTTGTAACAAATAAAACTCTATTTTGTGCACCTTTATTTGTAAAAATAACTTATATACTACCTAGGTTCCTATAAAAATTCATGTATTACCATTTTTAAGAGGAGGAACTTCAAATTGTATTAGTAACACTTGTAAGAAATTAATACAAATGATCAAGGAATTCTACAATAATTATTTGGGTTGATGTGTTTGAATTGTTAAAGTTTATCAATTTCTTGTTTGAGTTTTTAATATGAATAGTTTCTATAAATACTAGGTTAGATTATTAATTACAAGGTTGATAACTTGTGTAATGCTAAGTCAATTGAATGAGATTGAGTTTACTTTGTTTTATTTTATCTACATCAAAGATGTGCATTCATTATCTAGATGTGGTGTATAACTTTAAAAGTGGATCTAATTTTTACTTGTTCATCATTTCATTTTTAGAATCAAGCTTTGTTTGTAGTGGGATGTGAGCTTAGGCTACCTTTTACTATATATTGGTTAAGATCATGTTGATTAATTCTCAAAACTATGTCAATATGTTCACAGTTAAAGATCAACAATCACCATATCTTTCTTACTCTACCTTTCTTTTTGCCCTTTTTTAACAAATCACATTAGCTTAAATACATTTTTCATAACCATTTTAGTCTATTCAGTAGTCCAAATTTGGGCCATTTTATCTAAACTTTACAATAAATAACCAAGATGGCCCCCTACCATCAAAATTTATAAATATTGTGGAATAGTTCATGTTGCTCTATTGTTATTTCCACCATAGGCATCTTAATTGCCAAACACATGAAACTCATGCCTTGAATCTTTGGATTTTAAAATGAGAAGTGGTCTTTAAACACTAGAGAGAACCTGTGGTTCATTTATAAGCATCACCACTTGGTATAATAATCACTCACTTACAAGAGGAATTTTAAATGTCACATGGTCAAAAAATTAATTGTCACCCTTCTAAAATATTCAACAATTATAACTAATTTTTATAATGATTTTATTTATATGTATACACTAAAATATGGAATTAAACACTTGGTAATGTTATTCTTAGCCTAAACTTACCTTACATTACTTTTGCATACTTATATGGCTCTTTCACACCTTTGTCTTCTAGCTGCTTACCTTCTATGAGCCCAAATTTATCAAATTTCTATCAGCACCTATTAGTGTTCCCTTTCTTGTGTAAAAATTGTTTATTATCATAATTATATTATATCAGTATCATCAAATAATTATTAATGTCTTTTATTACACCTTTGGTAATACTCAGATGGCTTAAAATTTATTAAATCATGCACTTAAAATGAAATCATCTATGTGTCAAACAAAGGAAATTTTATAGATTCAATACATTTCACATGTTGGTGGTGTGAGAAGTTACTAAAATATGGTTACACTAATACACACAATAGTTATAATCATATTTATCTATATATCATCTATCAATAAAGTACTAAGCAATCTTATTCTATCATTTGGACATTGAGATGGGTTATCCTAATCTCCCAAGTCATAAATATTTTTTAATGAGTATGCCCTAACCAAGTCTAGGGCACATAATAAAAGTCAATTTTTAAATTATTAAGTGTGTAAAATCTAGATGATACATTTTTTTTTCATAAAATGAGCAATAATTCATGCATACACTTATAGGGAAGAAGTAAATGTATCTTGATTTCACTCTTCAGAGTATTGTATACATATCCTATGCTTAACCATTCATTTGGGATTTTTGGGATCATCTCAACCCATCACTCTTCATTTTTAAATGTTAACCTAGCATCAAAATTGAAACTAAATTTTTAAAGTGTAGGATACAATATTATAGATATTACACACACAATAAGCACCTGATATCAAACAATAATATAGTTTAAAATCAAGCACAAATACCTAAGCCAAAATAGTAAGTTATAATTTATAAGGATGAATCTAGTAGAATTCAAACACTTATATTATATACATCTAGATCACGACAAATTTATGATGTATGGTCTAACTATCTAGTTTTTAGGTTTGAGTGATTCCATATTAATTTTTAGTCATCCATGTCACTTGCACATAGTCTCAAACCAAAATATATTAGTAACAAGATAATTAATCTAGTCATCTTAGTGTTTTCCATAAATAGTAAATTGAAAATTTTAAATCATACTCTATTGTATCATTTAGATTTGTGTGTTAGTACTATATATTATATAATATGAATAGTTAAAAAGTTTAATGTGTGTTTAATTTCATTAATTTCAAATAGTGTAAAACATATTAGTGAACCTAATTTTTTGTGTAACATTGAAAACCCCTATATTCTTATAGGTTTTCTTCATTATATCACTAGAGTTTCATTTTTTAATTTAGATCTAATCTCTAGATGTGATTTCTAATTTATCCTTCATAATTGGCCTCAGACCTAGGGTTTCCATCCTTAAAACCCTATATTTCTACATTTTATTTCCTATTATAAGTAATTTTTTTATTGTAATCATTTCCATTTTAGGGTGTCATATATTTAAAATTATTTCTCAACCAACAACCCCTAATATCCCTCATTATGTAAATTTCATATTTTATACACAGTAATGATTTGTCATTAATAAAAGGTAAGATTCAAATAAAATGATTTACAAGGGAAAAACTATGATAAATACTTATATTGCAAATAAGAGTCACCTAGTTATTTTTAGTATTTTTAAGGATATGATGAGTGATATTTTATATACATTAATTGATAATAAGTTAATTAACCCATAAACTAATTATTATCACCCTCCCTATCACCATATATGAGTGGGAGAAAGGTTATTTTTTAATTATCATTATATCAATGGACATAGAGATTAAAATTGTTATGAATTACAAAAAAATATTAAAAAACTTGTGGATGGATGGATTATTAAATTTATTACAATTGAAAATAGGTCAAAAAGGTTCCCCTCCCCATCTTATTCTACTACTTATTATAAGAAGTTCGAGATATTATTATATTATCCAATGGTAACTTAGGATTCTATAGATGGTATCACTAGAAGAAGATCTTATTCAAGTTCATATTTTACAAGGATTTCTATTTATTATGAAATTTATATAAAATAACCAATGGTCATTTGAGACCTTATTATATATTATGATAGAAAATGCATTATTATAGTTGATAAACAATAAAACCATACTATACAATAAGATATCTTAAGGATTTGTGATATAGTGACTGATATTTATAGTGTATATATACTTATGAGGATAACATTATTAATAGTGTTACTTATCATACACAAGTTATTATGTTTCAAGTTGATGTTGATGAATACACTATAACACAAGATTACCACTTAGATTTAGGTAGATGTAGATATGAAGTTACTAACTCACAACAAGAGACCATTTATGAATTTGATACAATACTTGCATGGGGGGATACCGTCAATGACATAGATGGTTAGTAGGAAGATAATTCTAAAAATTCTAAAAAATAAATAAATAGTCCAAAATTTTAAAAAAACTAGGATCCAAGCATAACAAGTGTTTCTAGTTATTCACATTAATTTATGTTATTTATCCCATGTTTAGTAGATCTAGATCTCTCTCTCTCTCTCTCTCTCTCTCTCTCTCTCTCTCTCTCTCTCTCTCTCTCTCTCTCTCTCTCTCTCTCTCTCTCTCTCTCTCTCTCTCTCTCTCTCTCTCTCTCTCTCTCTCTCTCTCTCTCTCTCACACACACACACACACACACACGCACACACACACACACTCATATTTCACAGTATATATGAGTGATTTGTATGGCGTACATGATATAAATTATACATGGATGTACAAATACATGACATTCATATACCTAGGGCCATGTCAATGTTGAAAACATCTCATTCCACATGTTATATTATTACAACTTATATCCTTATATGAAATTTTAACTTATCATGTTGAGCTACATTTATTTATTATGTCTTATTCTTGATTTTATTATTTATAGTACTAGATTTCATGGACATGTTATTATTTTATGTTATGATGTTGATGTAGATTGATGGTGTAGATTAGTTTGAATTTTTATATGATTTATTTTTTCTATTTTATTTCCTATTGTCTAATGGTTTATTATGACTTATTTAGATCTTATCTTAATGAATGAAATTTATTAATTCAAGTTTTAATTGTATGAATCTTTCTTTGGCCCTTACCTTATTTTTTGAATTTTTATTTATAGATTTTATCATTTTATGCCTTTTTCTTGGTATTGATATTGTCTTTTGTGTGAAATTTAAAATTTAGTTTAATTTAGATATTGCATTGTGTGATATTTTATTTTCCATTATGTGTCAATCTTTTCATGTGTGAAATTATATGTTATTATATTTGCTCTGTTGTGTGTGTCATGGTCATGGAATTGTGTGGTTATGAGTGGAGACATATAAGGTTGTTTATTTATATTATGGTACCATGATCCATATCATATATATTTTTACTTTTATTGTGTGTCATGATACATATCATGTACCTTTTATATGTAGGTTACTATTCTTTTCTTATATCAGTTATAATTACTAATACATGCCTAGTTGGTATATCTATATTGACATGCCCTTGTATACCTTTATCTACATATTATGATGACATATTCCCCACATGATAACACATGATTTTAAAATATTACATTTTTATATATAATATGATGTGTTTAACTCTTTTATTTTGATATTAATAATTCAAAGTGTACATTACTCACCTTAAAAGAGGGGAATATTAGTGGGATTGTCATAGAGATTTAAGCCTACATGCATAAATATTTCATATTTTTAGAAAAAAATTATATAGAGTTTAATATTGATTGATGTTATCAATTTGGTTTAGATTCTAAGAAAAATATTTACATATAGAGATATATTTTTGGGCATATGCAATGCATATGACACATTTAATGAATTACATATTTTATGAATTTAAAATTTTATCATTCTCATGTGTCAAAACATATATTATATATTGCATTTATACAAGGAACGCCATTGCACACATATGCTTAAATGGAAGAACTACATGTGGTTTTATTTCCCTCCTTAGAGTATTTGATACATAAGAATAATTTATTTATTCATTTTAGAGTGGTTGGGCTTAGTTCAACCCATCACTCTTCCCAATTTTTATAAGTTAACCTAGTGTTGAAATTGGAACTAGGGTTTCAAAGTGAATGAAAATGTGACATTATTATGGATACTATTTATATAGATAATTATTGATATCACATAGTATAGTCATTAAAATTAACCACTTATGCCTTAAATTTTAACTCAAGGTGACTTTATCCTTAGTATAGCACTTGACCCATCTTAAGGTAACTTTTGATCCACTTTTAGTCACATGGTAGTCATAAACAACACCTAGGCCTATAGATCACCACATGAGACACATAATGGCATAATACCTTAATGATTTAGGTCATTTCCCCCTCTAAAATGGAATTTTGTATCTCCCTAAGAGGATTAAGGTTGGCCTAGACCTATTATTTAGTCACCCTCCCAAGTAATTTTTATTATAACACTATGTAAACACTACTTTCACAATCTTACACTCTAAGTGGACATTATCATAGAGAAGCACCCAAAAGTAATACTTCATGTTGAGGTAAAGTTAAAAATTATTTAAATATTATATTGATTCATCCCTTACATTTAACACTCCAACCATAGTATCTTCTCATGCATTCACACTTAAGCATTCTAGTATTCATAGACATTAACACATATCACATAAGTGGGAGAGCTACATCAAGCTTGATCCCTCCTCAAAGTATTGGTATGTAGGAAATGTGCCCAAAAAGTTATATGGATAAAATGTCTAACACATAAGACCTACTAACCCATTTTTATTAAGGAATTCATTCAAACCCTTATAAGCATAAAAACCTAGAGTTTGAAGATGAAATTAGAGTTATAGGAAAAGTTATTAATTATGTTGACTTGAAATTTGAATTATAGTTGAAATAAGACCTAATATACAAAACTTAGAAATCATTTATTTAGATTATAAGTGGGACTATAGTTTAATACCTTGGACTACAGTTCACTTTTTTATTATCTAATTAATCATGTTATTATCCAGGTTATTTCTGACACCTAGATCTCATTTTTAATATTCATTTGAGTCAAACTTCCATTTTATATGTGTCACAACATCCATCTCAATTATTTTTCAAGATAAATATTATTTTTCATAATTATTTACTATTTTTAGAATAATCTCTAATTATAATAGTTGAAATATCAACATGATTAATTATTTTTATATTTTTCCTCTAATTTTATGTAGACATTTATCTACTTATGGTTTTATATTAATTCCAAAAATAGTTAAATCATTTGGTGAACCCAACTTACTTCAAATAGTGAAAAAACCTTAGTTCTAGATTTTATTAGGGTTTTTATCCTTCCATTTCCTATTTTTAGTGAATGTGTTAAGGTTTTTAGACCTAATATGTTTTACCCTAGTATCCCTCTTCTAATTTACATTGCCAAATTTCATGGATAAAGAAGATTTTTTTCCTCCTCATCTCTAAGAGGGTGATAACTACTTTACCTCTAACCCAATCCATGTTATCACTCCTAAAATAGGTGAATTATACTATAATAACATTATAAATATCTATACTTAGCCTATCCATACTTCAAACCCTTCCCTTCCCATATCTCCCATTCAAGATGTGTGTTTGTATGTTCAATCAAAAGCAACTAGGGTTTGTACTTGTGAGACTCTAAGGGATGAAATTATTAGTATGAGTAATCTAATTTTATAATTATAGAATAAAAATGAATTATTAAGTGAAAATGTCACATTATTATCAAATTATATTACATGTACAAGATCTTTATAATATGATAATGTTCATCATGTATATGCATATACACCTAAAAAAGTTATGATTAACACTAGTTCATATCCAAATAATAAATTAAATAATAATACATATATTATGAGTGACTAAAAAATATCACAAGGGTATAATAAGATTTCAAGTGAGTTATTAATAGATATGATTAAGAATAAGTTGATAAAACTATCTCATCTACATCTAATTAGGAGATCTAGATACTATTGTGGATACCATATAATGCATGGTCATCACATACATTCATGTTTTTAATTGATAAATAATATAAAATAAATAATTTCTAATGAGAACCCGATATAATATAAATCAGTTAAGAAATCCATAGTGATATAAGAATATATTAAAAAAGGGTTAAATTCAGAAATAGAATGAAACTAGTTACCAAAGCATAACTCATAACAACAATGGTTCACAAAGCCAAAAAAAAATAAAAAATAATACATCAATAAAATATAAATAAAGTTAATAATGTGATTCTACCTATCCAAACTTAGCCTCAAATTTCAAATCAATATGGGTTTCGTAAAAAACATATACAATAGTCTGATTATCAAGGTCAAGGGTTGGGCAAGCATGCCCAAGGCATCACTACTCCTATTATAGTAGTTTATAATGTTGTTTAACAAGTATTTGGATTTATGGAAAATAATAAGTCAAATAATTCACATATACACTTTATCAAATCAAAATATCTAGACCCACAAGTAATGTTATATAAAGAGCAAGAACTTAAGTTGCACTTAAGCTAAACAAACAACCATTCTCAAAAGAGAGTTTCTAACAACACATTATTCAAAGGAATAAATAAATATTAAAAGGTCAATATAAATGGGTAAATTGTAAACCCTCCCTCATATAAAAATCCTTTCACTATCATAATTTATATTGATGACAAGAAATGCATAGATGTTAAGATCATGGGTTATTAACAGATCAATTTTTGTTCACTATCATTTCTTAACTCTCTTAGAAAGTAATATACATATATAGATACAAAAAATTATTTTATAAAATTCTTGGGATAAATTCAATTAAAATTTTCATATTCCTCAAAATAATGTTCTCTCACTTTCCATGTTATTTCAAGTTGAATTGCTTACAATGTTGTCTTTCAAAATTCATGGTTAACAACAATAGAAAAGAATTGACAAAAATAAAGGTCACATATAATTTTCACATGAGATTTCAATTATTATAATTTATAAAATTGATACATTTCCTTCCCAACAAGTGCTAAAAAATCAATATTTACGTATAGTGGATATAGTTTCAAATGGTAAGATACCAATCAATAATAAAGGCATTATTAATCAAAATGAAGACAATGATTGGTAGAACATAGATTATTACATTACAAACCATTAAAAATTAATATGCCACCTATGTTACATAGAGGCATCCAATTAATTAAATATTTATCTTATAACACCATTCCTTACCAGCACACAAATTTTATCCATAGCACTCTCCTTATACATAGTTTCATCTATTCCCAATTTACTTATACATAGTTTCATTATTCCAATTTAATTGTACATATTTTTATTTATATTTCTCTCTATCCATAGTTTCATTTTCATGTTAATTATACATATATTATACTTAGAAAATTAAAAAAATAATATAATATGTTGAAAGATACAAAAACATTCAAATATTTACTTAGAAAATAGAAATTTTAGATTGTATGCATTTTTATGTTTACATTACTTCTATTTGTTAGGTACTATATATTTTATCTATGTTAGTGTAGTCAATTTTATCATACATACATGCTTCACTTGTTCCTCTAGAGAGTTCATAGATTACTACAGGACTCAGGTCCTCTATACAAATCCATATTTACTACTATCTACCCATTAGGGGCAATATACCTATACACATATTCAACATTTACATATCATCCCCATTAGGGGTATCCTTCACATATATTTTGGTTTATCGATTTATATCATTCTATACTCTATATAATATATTTAGCATTGATTATATCTTGATATTTATCATCCTATACAAAAATAATATTCTATTGATTACTACTATTATAGACTCAACTTATGTATATTTTTATTCGTATATGTATTTTTACCACATGCTTATGGACATTTTCATTTCTTGCCTTATTATTTTATATTTGATTGTGTATTTTTTATTCTAAATCTACTTTAATGAATTTGAATATGCCATTATTATATGGTTTTAATCTAATTCATTTCATTATATGTATCCTTTGGACATGTTCCCATGTCCTTATGTATGATTTTTTATTATGTATGTGGACATTTAAACATGTCCTTACATGTGGATATAAGTAAAAATTTCTTGTTCTTTGTGTATGTGTACATTTGAATATGCCCTTATATGTGTTCCTTTCTCAAACTTAGTGACATGTGCCCTTGTCCCTTGTAATATAACACCTTAACCTAATTTTTGTGCCTCTTTTGTTTGTATGTATGTTTTTATGTATGTGTCATATCCATGACACTTATCTCTTTCTTATTAAAAATCATCCATTTTTTGATTCCATAAGGGACCTCATGCATCTCCTCTTCCTCCTTAGGTTCCTTGATATACATCTTACCACATGACCATAAGTAGTTTACTTAGATTATATTCATATTTGTTTTTCATATACATTAATACATTGTTATAAGTATCTTGACAACCTTGTGAGTGTTATTTATAACATACATCATACATTAACAACTTATGATTATACTATTTAACATTTTGGTCTCATGTATACACATTATATTGGTTTATCACATAAATATCATATGTGTTTCATCTAACACACATGATGCATAGATTTTATTTTGAGGTTAGTTATTACAT
>JARHVA010008560.1:137500-352500 GCA_037957365.1 Torreya grandis | reverse complement strand
AGAAAAAATGGTAATAAAATTGGTTTAATAATTAACAAGGAAGATATTTGACTCAAGACATGATAAATTATTACTAAATATGGATTATTTCAATATTCCCCCTATTGAGAAAGGTAATTTAGCGAATGTATTTCCCTAGATTTTGTCTGATCTCATCCTATCAATGAGATTTTAGTCAACCTCTTCCTCCTTTATGTCTCAAAGGAATTAATATTTCTATAAGAGATGAATATATCTCATCTCATATATCTTGATTATGTTGATGAAATGAATAATCATTGGAATATTGAGAAAATAATTTGAATCTTGTTGTTTATGACTTGTGCATAGAAGAACTGTATGATTACCTACCTAAATGTTATGAAAGATTATGGTAAAAATATAAATATAAATAAGAAAATAAAATATAAGTAAACTCATTAATATATAATCAATATTGATCTATATTTTATAACTCTTATGATGATATAAATGTACTACTAAAATGCATTATAATTAAGCACTAACATAGGTTCTTAAAATAATAAATTAACCATGGGACTAAAATAATATATATGTTAACTTTGATTAAATATGGGGAGAAGGTTACCAATAATTTATTTAGGATTGTCAAACATAATAATTCAATATAAAATATTGAGGGAGTGGACATCAAAGGATTCATTTTAGATAACTGTATGTAGATACTAATATTTGGTATTAAGTACTTGAAAATGACAAGCTTAACATACATTTAACACACTTAAATTATGCACATAAACACATTTATAATCTATCATTATCTCACACTTGCATGTTAAAATTAATATTTTTTACTTTTTTCTACTATTACACACCTATTAGAGCCTTATTGTTTGTTTCAAACCTGTTAAATATCATACACAACCATCTCTAGACCATTGGTTTAGTCCACTTATATAAAGCCAATGTCATTAGTTTTAGTCACTATCACTAGTTGATACTGACTCAATATGATTATAACCAACCCTATCCATAAAATGGTTACTTTTTAAAATAAAACCTTTACTTAGCATCAACAATTTTCCTAGAATATTGGTGGCATATTTTGGACTCATATATAAATAGATCAAGGTCTAATTGAAAAAATATAGGGAATTTTTTTGGTACACATCTATACACTATTACACATTGATAAAATATGCCATATTCTTCAAAAATTTCAAGCATATCACTAGGATTAATCACAATTCAAGTTTGAAACAAACTAAATCTAAGTCAAAGTAATTATTGTCAAATATCAAAGCTAAATCATTGGTTACATACATATGTATAAGGATCATAATTTCACAATCACACTTGGTGGGAGAACTATATGTGTATTTATTTATCTCCTCAAAGTATAAATTATGTATAAAATGGTCAATAATCAAATTTGGGTGTTTGGGATCAGCTCAAACCATTAAAATTTCCCATTTTTTTAAATTTTCTATCTCTAAAAAATCACAACTAGGGTTTCAAGGTGAAGGAGACTAATTTATATAGTTACATACATTATCATGGTTTGATATTGTAAATAAATAACATAAAAATATATTCAAAGGTGAATTTATGATCACAGTCCTTCATTTATGCATAGGTTAGTATTGATAAGCATAGGTTGGTATCAACTAGAAATACTAACCCAGATCAATGGAACATACCCTCACATAAAGAAGTACAATTCCTAAACCAAATAAATAACCTAACTACCTTATCATAAATTAGACTTTATTAATATAATCATAATCATATAGTCACTAATTAAATCTAATTACTCATCCATTTATTGTACTTACTATATTTAACATGTGCCATATGTTGAATCATTCAATGACTTCTAATATTTTAAATTAAAATAAATGATTGAATGACATATATTAATATTCTAGTTATTAATTAATTTATAATTAAATTTAGGGTAAAAAACCTTGAATAAATCAAAATAACCATTTATCCTTTTTTTATAGGCATTCCACATCTGATGGCTCTTTTAAATGTGTTGATGGAAATAAAGAATTATATTCTAAGATGATGTTAAATTAACTCTCATTTTTTGATAGATTGTTAGAGTGTGATATATCCATAAATGAAATCTAACATGTTCTTAAAATTTTAAACTATGACAAAAATCCTAGGTTTGATGAATTCTTTACTAAATTCTATATAATAAATAATAATTAGATTATCTAATAGGTGTTTGAAGTCTATAAAGAGGAAATATAAGTGGTCACCCATGGTAATTACATCAGTAGATGAGTAATTATATTGATATTAGCCTTATAGTTAGGGACATAATTATTTTTAATAAATAGTAAATTATTGATATTAAATTTTTAATGACACTTCCTTATTTCAAATTTCATTGTATTAATTAGAGTTTAGATATCTATTACAATACTTATGATTCAATTTTTTTTGGAAACATTATTTCTTTTAGGATTGAAGGATACCCATCCCGATAGATTTAAAACTTTAGGTTGGACTTGGGGTGACTTTATTAAAATGGAGAGGTATATATAGAACCTATATTTTATTAGACCCTCCTTGAAATATATGTTATAGTGGATCTATGATAATATGATAAATAAGGTTACATATTGGTAAGGTTGTCTTCTCTCTTTGATTAACATGATTCAATTTTGTTATAAATTCTTCTCTTATTCTAGTATATATTGATCCTCTCATTGGTGTAGATACCATAATTTGGTATTTGGTACTTTAAAATGTAAAAAAGCATATGCACTTACAAGGTCCTAATCTACCCTCCTCTCACACTGACATGTTATATGATGAATCAACCCTTTTATTTTGATATTACACAACTACCATAATCATGTTGTATATTTAAAATATATTAAGTATATTAAACATAAATATCTATATTATCAATTTCATTATCCTACACATAGTGAAATTCCATGAGTTATGATCATTATCACCAATTAATAATAACCTATATTTGTCAAAACTTATCCACTCCTAGAAATGACTAATTTCTAATGTCAAACCCATATTATGGTTATCCCTTTAGTATAACTTATAATTGGTGAAATTAATTATTCAAATTGGATCCATATAAAAAACTCATTTTCTCATTCAAAATGGGCTTAGTACTTAGTTATTATACATATGTACACTATTGCACATTAAGCAAATCTACCCTACTATTCCTAATTCTCAAACTTATCACTATGGTAAGTCACAAACCAAGGCTAAAGATATAAAAATTAAAGTAAAATAAATATTTTAAAGTATAAAATAAAATCATTAGCTACATACATCTAGTTAAGGGGCACAATTGCACAATCACATTAGGTGGGAGAACTACGTGTGACTTGATTTACCTCTTTAGAGTATTGGATATGTAAGTAGACGTAAATAATTATTTGGGTGTGATTGGGGTAATATCAACCCATTGTTATCCTTCCCCCATGATCATATGTTTTTATATGTCACAAACATATCTAGTGTTGCAAGGCAAAGGTGGTTTATTTTTGGATTATACGTGTCATCAAGGTTAAGGATCACAAACACAAACAAATAAAAGACTATATCAACCGAGCATATAATCATTATCCCCTTATTCATTTCAAATCAATAATAACCAATAAGTTATTATACAATAGTGATATTTACCTAATCTTATGGAACTGATCCAACATAAACAATAAATAAATTCCAAAATTGAAAAAATCATAAGCATGCTTATCCTTGATTTTCATTTCCATAATATAGTCATAATCAAACAATAAACTTGAAAATATAAGTATCATGATCTCTATAGTAATTTTTATATTTAGCATATGCCCTTGTCAAATTATAATGATCAATCTCAATATTTTACATTCAAATTTATACTCAAAATCCATATCTATTTATCTAAATCACATTTTAAAGTTCTATATTAATTATATTAATCTCACCCATTAATCCAAATGAGGGTTAAACATATTTTTGAACCTATACACATATCAAACACTATAAATCCCAAGTTTTTTTTATGTTTCATTTTAGGGCTTTAAATTTTTATCTTAGGGTTTAAAATCAAAATTTTAATTTACCCATATAGATATAATATAATATTTCCACCTATGGCCCTAAATTTCTACATTCTTGCATGATCCAATCCTTTGACATCCAAGTAGGATAGTTACCTTGTACCTATAGTAAAAAGTGGTAGATTAAGTGAGACACATAAATAATAATCATATTCCTATTATTTCATCTAAAATGGGTAGAATGAATGTTTTTCCATCTGTTTATGATGCAATTATTCAAGAATATGTAAAACAAATTGACTATGTTGATATGCCTCTATTTGAACATGATAATCAAGATAATTAAAAATAACATAAGTGTCAAGATAATTGTGAAGGAATAGAGATAATTAATCCTAATTAAATTAATGTGGTAGATCCTAACCAAGTTAAATCCTTATCCAAATTATGTGAATGACTTCATCATTGTTCTCAAAATGTGGGTAGAGTTGTCCAATTGATCTTGAAATCTAAGGTTGCACATAAAGATATTATTTATACATATCATTTAGTTAAACAATATCAATTTATAATTATTATTAAATCCTTTTGATATAGTTCTTCTACATCAAGTACTTAGACCACTAGTACCATTACTATTATATGTCTATGCTTTAAGTGACCTATGTGACATGCACCCAAATTTTTAGGGAAAAACAATGACTTAAACATATTATGATATATATTCCTATGCATTAAATATTTACAACTTCCATTATGGCTATTCATGTTACATTCACAACCTCTCCTAATACACATTCCCTTGAACAAGTTAGTACACCTCTTTATACTAAGGTGTTGCAATTAGAACAAAATGCATTGAGAGATAACCATACCATGGATCCACATGAGTTACTTCATAATGCATTATACATTTAGATATAATCCTAAAATTGACCAAAATTCTTCGTAGCTCTAAATTTCTCATTATATGAAGGTAATGGTGATCCTGAGCAACACTTTAGATCATTCCATGCAGCATGTTTAGACTATGCATACAATGATAAAATTTTAACCAAGTCATTTCAAATAAGCCTAAAATATTATGCATTATTTTTTATCTATTATATCTATGTATAATCCATAATATATTTCAACCCATTGTTTGACTAATTCGTAGCACATTTTGTCATCAGCATTGATAAGAAGTTATCATATGCACAACTTGATAATCTAAATCAAGGATATAATGATCTAATAAACAAATATGTTTTTCAATATAATAAAATGATTCACAATATGAAAAATTATATGGTATAAAATTAATTTAAAAATGTATTTAAACAAATTTTTCTAACACTACTCCATGAATCAATTATATTCAAGAGTTTAATTTTTTTATGAGTTATGTCATACAGTGAGGAACAAATAAGTCAAGTTAATTAATTTGAAAAAAAATAAGTATACATAAAATTATAAGAGTAATTAATTAATTAAGTTTCAAATCAAACCAATTTATAAGTTAATACTAAGTGATAACAATAATGTGGTGAAGGTTAAAATCAATGTAGTGTCACAACCTATAAACCAATTAAAATAGACAACTCTACCAAATATGTAGTTTTAAATAATACCATCACCTCCTCATGTGATAATATATAATATGAAATATTGTAATATTATAACACTCATCCATATGTAAGAGACTAATCTAAGTATACCTAGACTAATTAATAATGATGGAAATGAATATTGTGAGTATCATCAGATTACATGGCATTCAATGAATAAATATTTCAAGTTAAGACATAAGATAAAATATCTCATATATGAAAATTAATATCAACTAAAAAATAATAGAAATAAAATTTTTAATATCCTGAGAGATAAATTTCATATACATGAGTCAATAAAAATTATGGAGACTTTAGAGGTAAATTATGCATACAACATGCCTCCTCCACAGGTGACATATAAATAGAGACTATCACTTGTACACTTATTTATATTTCACCTTAGTGACCCATGATCAAATTTGAGTTCAATGAGATAGTTGAGAATTATTTATATTTTTATGCATTGTTCACATATATACACATTGATAAAAACCAATATATAATGTTATGATTGATATTGGTTCAAGTGATAATGTTTGAATGATGGATCTTATCAAATATCTTAGGTAAATGGAAATATTTCTAACATAAAATGAAATGACTTAAATTATTTTAAGGATATATGCACTCTATCTTGGGACACATAGTATCACATTTTTAGGTTGGATCAACCATATTAAATGTTGTATCCTAAAATTACACCATAGATAATTAAATTAGACCTTATAAATTTTAGGAAAACATGTAACTATCTCCCTTCATATACAATCTACTACGAGAGATAGACCTCTAGGTTTTAAAGGGATAACTCCCATGAATTGTCTCTTAGGATCACATTACACTAAGATAATCACTATTGGGGTGGAAATGGAATAAGGAAACATAAATAAACCTATGTTAATGATGTGATACACCAAGACAATTCCACACAACACACATGCATATGTACTTAAGAAAGAAGATAACTTAAACTGAATTATACCCTATATCCTTCTAGCATAAGTATTTATCATAGAGGTAGATTTTCATGACTATATAGAGGTGGGTGAAAATAATTTTTGTTACAAGATAATATTATTCCCTCTCACACTTAAAGACAAACTTAACAAATAATACACTTTATGAAACCTATTAGAAGATATCTCATTCACACAAACATGCATAAGTAGACATGGAAGCAAGGAGAGCATTTTCAACACTTGTCAACCAAAAAAACCACTTAACACCTTAAATCAAGAGATTTTAAATAATTAAATATACTTATAAAAATTTATTCAAAGAAAAATGGGGTGTCAAAAATATCATGGCTTCACCATACCAACTATGGATCTAATATAAAGCCAAAAAGGCTAGAATTTATAGAACACATGAGAAGAGATAAAAGAAGTGAAGATGAATGGTCACAAGACTAAGTTTAAAAATTTATAAACAAATTAAAATTTCCATGTAATGAAGTGGAAATAAGTCAAGAGGCTGATGTGAATAGAGAACCTTCCTCAAGCTGGCATAGACCCATCATTACTTTACTTTGAAATTGCCTTCATGATTGTGAAGAGTACACTTGAGTGTCCAAAACTACCATAGGAATCCTTGACACATATGCTATGTCATGATAAGGTAGATAATAGGTCATTTCATGTAATATATTCATCCCTAACTGATGAATTCATCTTTGTCTCTTGTCACTCACTACCACAATCATTCATTACACCTCTAGGCTTGAATCTTAACATCTGTCACTTAAATTAAATTTGATCAAATAAATTTAATTGGAAATGTGTTATTAAAATCAACTAAACCTATTTTTTCTTTTTATCTATCAAATAGACCTTAATGAAAATCCTAGAACACTTCTCACTTCCATCACTTGATAGTCATCTTGCCTTCTCAATGTCTATTTAGACTTCCTATTATGAATGAGATAGAATAAGTTTTTTCATGTTCAACCAAGGTGAGAAATGATTTTCATAAGTTAGGATAATTATTTAAATACCTCCCACAATTATATTTACTTGACCATTCTCTTCTATACCTATCAAATAGCTCAAATCCTTCAAGAAAAAAAGAATTAGCCATGTCTATTTAAATGACATTATATAACAAGTGGATGTCAAACTACCTAAAAGATTTATATACATTTATAAGAAACTTTCATGACCATATAGACAATTTTAAATGCATTACTCTCCATATTTTCTCCATCAGGTCTAAACTAAAGTTTTATAAGGTTTGGATTGTTAAGGATTGTTCATAAAATCCTAACATCCAACCTTTGAAAAAATCATAAAAATTTATGGTATAGGATCCCATTAAAATATCAATAAGTTTTTTATGTCTCATGTATAATGTTTGTACTGATACTAGTAGTTAAACTTGGCCTCTTAATCTCTCTCATACATTTTGGATAGGTCTGAGATGGTTTTAGGTCAAAATGACTAACTTGGGCTACTTACCTACAAAAAAATGGATGTTTTGTACTCTAAAATATACCTTGAAGTTCATAAAATGGTTTTTAAATGTCACTTGATTTTATAAGTGAGATTGGAAGCTATTAGGTTTCATTTTCAATTTAGGCCTACTAGGTTTAGACTACATACTTGTGTGTATGACCACCTATAGGTTATTATCATGACTATAGGTGACATTAAATATTTTTTAAAATAAAAATAAATATCACACATCATCTAAAAGTGTTACAAGACTATTTATGTCATCCTTTTCTAATTTTCATTCCATGCCTACAATTTTGTCTTGGCTAGGAGTGCTCTATATCTGAGATAAAATAGAGGCCATCTCCCCTATTCACCTTACTAAAATTAGACTATTGGAGTTTATATATGGTATTATATATAATATATACCAAATGTTAAGTATTGGTCACCTATATAAATATCCAAACATCATAAAACTTAAAACTAGCCTTTCAAGACTGTGTACTGCCTACATGATCTAGAAATCTTAGACTTAGTGACAAGTTAGAAGTTGTCTTTTCTCTATCTCCTCTCTCTAAGAAACATATGAGGTTGGTATAAAATATGAGAGTGTTATTAATATTATTAATCCATTATACACCTCTACCAACTTTCAAATTATCTCTCTGCACTTGTCAAGGCCAATCCTCTATATGTGTCAACTATATCACCTATAGATGTACATTAGGCTGAAGTCATGAGACCCTTATAGGTACCCATTTATATGAAATGAATACATCATATCATATTTTTTATATCTTAGATGATTCTAGAGTTTAATTTACTTATATATTGCCTTAGGGTTGTGCTTATCATCTCTTAATACCACCAATATATTGTGGGTATGTAGACTAACTATAGATATTACCTTATGTGGAGCTATGAGGTTTTTTTAGGTGGCCATTTCTTATCTAAAGATCACATATCTATTTATTCTTCAATCATTATCACCATAAAACTTGATTAAACTAATTTATGTTTTTAGAACATGCCTTCATACCATTATCCTCAATGGACTAAGGTTATTATAAGTTATAGGTTCATTTTTCTTGAAATCATTGTAGCTTTCATTGAGTGTCTAAAATGAAAAGTTGATTGAATTTAAATCATCCAACCATTATCCCCTATTGACCAATAAATATTCCTTTCATGTTGAGAGGTGACATCTCCATTAAAGATACAATAATAAGGTGGATAGACTTGCATAACTCACATAAACAATTACCAAAATATGATTCATTATCTGATGAAAGAACTCATTTAGATATATTAAGGTAATTGAGATCATAAACAACTTTTCACTTTGTGAACATGAACCTAGGTCAGACTATGTGTAGTAACCTCAATACTATCATAGTGATTTTATTTATAGCTTCTTATTTATTTAAGGTCTCAAGGAATTCAAACACCTACCATTCAACACTACTCAAACATTTGTGTATTGATTATAGACCACTATTAGAAACTACCTAGAGGTCAATATGGTCTATGATTGTGTGTCTTAAATTTGTTCTCACAACTAATTTATAACCATTTGAAAGGATTAGTTTTATTTTTTCACCTTTAGAGTCTTCTCACACTCCTTAAAATCTCTTTGTTACATCAATATGAATGGTTATATGTTAGTTCTACTTGATTATAGGTGATAGTCATAAGGAAAAATGATTATGTATATATGTTTTAGACCCTTCAACCAATCAATTCCACTTTTGAGACTCAAACTTCATAGGATAAATAATCACCATGCCATGATAAACTAAAACACAACATAACACCTTTGTTTTAGAGACCAAAATATGAAAATAAGCTTTGTAATTATGAAAACTTGTCTATAAATTAGCAATGGAGTCCTCCACTATTAGGATGAGAGATGGTATTTATCATTCCTTGAAATCCACACATGTAAACTAGAATAAAAATCATGTGATAAGGATGTTCAAATTTTTAAGAACACATACACCACTTGATTTGCATAGAATAATCCAAAAAGAGAAGCAAAATTAAAGGCCATGGGGATGTGCAGGTAGTTTTGAGAATTCAACCTTCTTAGTGATTGTTCATATAAAATGATACACAAAACCTAAAACTCTTTCCATTAAAAGGAATTACATAAAGCATACTAACACCTACCAAAAGTATTTTTTCTAACTCACTCCTCTTGTCTATACCAAAAGAAGACCGATTGACCTTTTTGACTTGTCTAAGAGAGTGATGGAGAGTATGAACTAGTTTTCACCATTTTATAACCTTTAAAATCTACTTTATAATGGAAATGGATTTAGGCAACCTAAAGGGATATTATTGATCCTTCCCACATGCTAAGTGTACTTTCATTATCTGTACAACTACCCTTAACTATCTATTTTTGAGTGATCTCCTTAGGTTGACATTGAACTTGCATTGTGTTAGTTACAAAACTAAATATTGACAATCAAATAAAATATTTGATGTTCACTTACACTTTGACACATTTGTCTTATGTAGGAAAGTATCCATTTCATAAAATGACTCAAAAAGTGGCCATAAAGATGACATAAGGTAAATATTAAGAGTTGAAACATATGAATAAGGTGTAAAACATATTAAATGACCCTAAACATGGCCATGTAACCATTTCATGATCTAGAAACATATTATAATAAGTTTGACTATATATGGGTTGATCTAATTTTACCTAGGGTCAAATTTGGTAAGCATTATCCACACCATTCTTAGTTTTATAGAGTAATGAGGTATTCGATATATTTTTGGGTCACCCATAGATGTAGATACTTATCATAGTTGCCTCTAAATAAGACCAATTATAAATGTAAATATAATATAGTAGATTAGTCACAATTTAAGGTGTATGGCATGTGTACCCATTATATCAGTGATATCTCCTCCTCCACCCCCACCATCACCACAATTGGTCAATACACATATTTAGGATCATTAATCATAGAGGGTCGATACACATATTCAAGTTCATTATTAAAATAAGGAAGATACACCTATTGAAGATATTTATTTGGAGAGGGTTGATACATGTCATATAAAATCTCACTTAAGTGCAATGACTATTACTTGGGACCACCATATCCCTATACTAGCCCTAGAACTATCTTAGGGCCTCTTTCAATATTTATATAGATTTTATGTGGGTCTAAACCATCCACATATGTACCAAAATCAGTACATATCATCTCCTAAGCATATAGAACCATAGTGCACTAGATTCTACCACTTGGACACTAGCATGGCCCTTTGAACACTACCACACTATGATAGTGACCAAGGGATAATGTTATAGTCCCTTACCCATTTTCTCCTCCAATGGACATATTTACACTTTTCAAAACACCTTAGGGTTATCCTAAATATTTCCACATATTAACAAGTACCTAATCAATATATATACCCCACTTTAATCCCATTACCCACTAGATAGAAATTAGACACAAATACACACAAACAAGATCAGAAACAAGTGAAAATTAAGGTCATTAATCCATATTCTACCCTAATTATGCATATATCCATCTTCATCAATCCTAATATTAAATTACTTAGATTTATAATCTTAAGCACACTGAAATCACTAAATATAATGCTCATTCTATCATGCAATTGAACTTTTTCTTGCAAAAAACACTTGGGTGGGATAACGACATTGGTCTTGATCCTCTTTCAAGGTATTGGTATTTATAAAACTCTCAAAAAGTTGTGGTTTTGAGGTCATTTCTAGCCTATCTAGATAACATTACACTTTTTCTACATGGGATCCTCAAATACCCTAACAACATGGAGATTTAGGGTTTTACATCCAAAATCAATTAATCAAGCAATGGGAAATGAATCAATATTCATCCACATAGGTATAAGTGTATAACACTTAGGTGAAGGTTAATCCATAAGCTCATAATCACTTCTAGTAAGGGACACTACTATGCCCTATAGTACACTAGCATAATATGTTGTTATCCAAAAGACCGCACTATTATCCAAGAGGATTTTTGACTTCAAATTATAGTTAATGATACTATGAGTATATTTTGTACTAATTTATATCCTATAAACCATCCATATCAATTATATTCTATCTAATTACATTTTTGTATATCTCATTACTATTTTTAGAATAATCAGATGAGGTTATTTATTATACAAATCAATGCATATATTTACTGCATATTTATTCCCTGATTTAATCTTCCATCCCTTTAACAACCTTGGGTTTTAAAAATCATAATGTTGAACCTAAATTACTTCAAACATATTAATTCAAAACCCTAGTGTACCATTAGGGTTTTCACTTCTTATTTTTCCAAAATTTACTTAGTTTTTAGTCTACAACCTTTCATCATGATTATCATGATAGATGCCATTTTAAACTTTTTGGTACAAATAATTTTTGTTTGTATTACATGACTAATACCCACCATTTATAAAATAATTTTCATGTATGCAAATCCTCTCATGGATCATATTATAACTTAACTTATTTAAAACATTATTCCACCTCATTTTGAACCCCCTTCTATGGAGAGCATTATTGCATGGCCAATTTTGATTTACCTCTAGTTACTACTTAAATATAGATAAATAAAATGACTCTTTTTATTCCTCATACCAACCCATACTCATTGACTATAGTCACTCACATCTTGCATCTATTAATCACCCTCAATAAATGGTAGAACCTATGGCTTAAGCTATTACTAGAGGAAATCAGATGCCTCTTTTGCCTATACAAGAATACCATAGTTCCACACTCATTTATCATCCATAACATAATACAATAGGACCTATATATCATCATAGAGTATATGATATTATGGATCAATTGATAAATAAACTAGCTAATATTTTTATATCAAAATTACTCCAAAAGGCAACCATTTTTAAAGATATTTTTTTTTAAACACTCAATCATACATCTTTACCTCATGATATAAATCCAACTTATTTTTCATCTATCATGAACACCATAAAGTAAATTAAGGATGTTATATCTTTTGAAAATGAGTATTTTCCCTCATATTTAGTTATTGATCAGAATCTACCACTCTTCATTCAAGAACAAATCAAAACCACCATAATTAAATGAGTTTTAATTGACAGTGGTTCAAGACTTAACATATGCAACCTCACATTTTTATATATATGGGGGTTGATATGGCATCCATTCAAAATATGTATAAGAACATTAGAATTTTTTATGACATTCCATGACAAACATTGGGTACTATTACATTAGATATCATGATTGGGCCAAAAACCCTATCTACATAGTTCTCAGTGATTCCTAATCATTTGCAACATAATTTATTACTTGGGAAACCTTGGATACATGCCATGGAGGCCTACCATCTACCTTGCATATATTTGTCAATTTTTTACATAATGAATATTTATACACTTTTCTATCTAATAACCAATAATATAGATATTATAGATTTATTAATCCTGCTTCCCTGAGTACATATCTATATGGGACATCACATATTCACATAGAGTTCCCAGATCACATGATTATAATACAATAGATGCATAAATACAATGTTGGCAAATCTAGCACCACTATTCCTACACCAATTTTATATCCTCTTAAAACACCATTATCTTCACCCATGATGGAGACTGACACTTCTCCCATGTAGTTTCCCCCACTTGTGGTAGATTATGACATCTTCATATCATAATTACTCATACTTGTTAACTCTAATGAATTATATATTTAAAAATTTAATATATATTCCTAGGCCATCACGAAGGATGATACAACACCCATTGACATTGATGATTATTTATGTGGATTTAGATTCACACCAATAGGCCATGGAGAGTAAAAATACGATTCTAAGGAACATAGGAATTGACCCATACAGGAAACACCACTAGTTCACATTTAAACAAATATAGGACCAAACACTCACTTGAAATTAGAGGCACATTCTTCTATCCACTTAATACATATGGTTACATCTATGGATAATGACCTAGTTGTCCAGATTCATGTAGGCATTACACATGATATACCACATCAGATTTTATAGATATTACTTGGCATATGATTGATGTCATTACCTAAAGTTTCCAAAAATATGTTAGTAAATTATCAAAACAAGATGATATACCATTTTGTCATTTTCATATGATTACTTGACATGATATAGATATATGCTTAGCATTACAATATAAATTAAATAAACTCAAGGATCAAGGCATTATTTATATTACACATCCTCCACCTCTTCTAGTACAGGCACCATAATAGACTCTTCACTAACATAGACACTCAAAGAATGATCCATTGACTATCTAAGTTTTATCAATGAAAAATACATCCCTAACATTGTTATAAATGAGGATTCTAATGCTAATACTTGCACTTTAGAATTATTACAACACATAGGACATCAATATATTAAGCTACATCATGTTATACATTGTCAAGACTCCTTTGGACATATCACACTACTAGTTTCATGTGGCCCTAAGGTGGTCAACACATTTATTTTTTTCATGAGCATGGACACTCACATATTGGTCAATCTTAGTAGTACATGGTTATAGGAAATAAATTCTATAGTTGATATTATGGATATATGTTTGACATTTAGTTATGAAGGACATACAGTTTGTATCCTACATTATGGCATAGATGATAAACATAGGTTTCACATAGATACCCTAGGATCTAATGTGGTTTACCCTGGGACTGCATGAGAGGATTATTACATAGTATAATAGCATTCCATTCAAATGCATATAATCTAGACTAATTCCAAGGATAAGGTTATACTTATACTAACAACATTGTATGGTGATCATAATGATGATGATTTATTCAGGTTTGTGTTGACTCAATATCTAAAATTAGATGATCTCCCACTAGATCCACCATTTGACTATCTACATCCTATGAATGTGATCTTAGGTCTATAGAGGAATTATTTTATCATTTGTACATACTTTCCATTACTTAGATATTACTAGCATATAGTTTTTATTATATTGCTCACTTGTTTATAGTTTCATTTTAATGATTAATTATATATATTATACTTAGACAATACAAAAATAATAGAATATGTTCAAAGTACAAAAACATTCAAATAGGACTCAAAAATACAAATTTTTAGATTTTATGCATTTCCATGTTTACATTCCTTATATTTTACAGGTACTACAAATGTTATCTATATTAGTGTAGTTTAGTTTAATCATATATACATGCTTCACTTTCTCTCTTTGAGTTCTCATAGATTCTTATAGGATTCAAGTTCATCACACAAATCTAAATTTGTTACTATCTACCCATGGAGGGCACATACAAAAATACATATATCCAACATTGATACATTAACCCATTAGGTTCATATTATACACATCCTTATCTTTACAATGTTATATCATTCTATACTATAATGATTTTTTCCCAAAAGTAGTACCATACAATCATCTTCACTTTTACATGGATTTGTACCACATGTTTATGCATACTTTTATTTCTATCTCTACTAGTTTAGATCTGATTATATCTCTCTACTTCTACATCTATTGTAGGGCATTGAATATGCCATTATTTTAACTATACACCACTTTATTTAATTGTGTATGATTTAGACATATACCCATGTCCTTATGTGTGCCTTATTGATTGTGTATGCAAACTTTTGAACATGTCCTTTCATATGGCTCTAAACCAAACTTGCTTGTTGTATGTGTATGTGGACATTTGAATGTGTCCTTATAAGTTTTCTCTTTCTCAAACTTAGTGACATATGCCCATGCCCCTTAGATTTTAGCCCCTTGGATTGCTTTGAATGCCTCATGTGTTTGTATTTATGATTTCATGTATGTGTCATAGTCATGATACTTTTCTATTATTTGTTCTCTAACACTTAGTTTTTTATTCCATGAGTGACCTAATGCATCTCTACTTCCTCCCTGGGTGCCTTGATGGACATCATACCCCTTCCCCTAGGTAGTTACTCATATTATACTGAGAATTTTTATCCATATACATGTTAGCATTATTATATGTGTCTTGACAACCATGTGAATGTTATATCTAACATGCATCGTAAATTACCAACTTATGCTTAGATTATATTAGATTCTAATTTCATGTATACACATTATATTCATTTATCATGTAGATATCATATATTTCTAGTCTAACACACAAGATGTAGATATTTTCTTTTGAGGATAGTTATTTCACAAGTTTAACAACTCCCCTCAAAAGATGAGACATTTATAGGGTGATTTTTATAGATATTAAACCATCCAAATGTAATAAAAACATAGTTTTTATCATGCAAACATGGAGTACAAATCTTAGAATCAAGAAAACATAGTGGAAAATAATAAGACACAAACGAATTTTAGTTTGGCATATAAAAAGCATAGTTGGACACTCATATGGAATAATAGACACTAGTATAGTGTTATAATATCTAACGGGCCATGCAAATATATATTAAGTATAGAAATATGAAAATTTGTATTATCTATAAGGATACAACAGTTATAGTTTAGGTTTGTATAATACCAAACATGTTCAATTTATTCTCAATTTTACATAGAATCATACTAGTTGGCTCAAATTGGGGGCATCATGTGCAACATGATCACTCTAATTTGATTTTAATATATTCTTAGTTACATATTACTATAACTTAGTCTATAATCTATATGAACAGATATTAGAATTGGGGGCATGTGCATGAAACACTATTTTTGTTTACTCACTTATACAATAGTTGATCATATAGAATTGAAAACCTCATATCATTATCCATGTTGTATAATCTAGAAACCATTTGCATCATGTTCACACTAGATTTATGTCTTATTCCATATGTAGTAGTTATCATTATAGAGTATTCCCTAAGTTACATACTCAATTTCTTGACTGGCCCCTGAGCCATTTTACATTTAATATTTTGTGAGTGGCCCCAAATCCATCCTATATAGTTTCATTTACATCACTCATCTTTAGTTACATCATAAAATTATAGTACGAATGCATCTACTACACAAGGTAGGCAATGATGTAGGCATAGCCTACTTGAGTTCTTGATCCACCTAAATAGGAGGGTTGGATAACCCTTCTGTCCAATCTAGGTTATTCACAGATTATGATAAACTAAGAACGGTTTAGAAATGACAGAGTCAAGATAAACATTATTTATTGAGCCACCCACACATGAGGATTGAGAAATCCATAAACTCAATCCAAATTACTCACTGTTTAATCACATCTACACACACATAGGATGTCACCCAATTTTTACATTAGTTCATATACCCAATGAGGTGTATGCATTCCTTTCTTTTCCTCTTCCTCTTATCTCTTTACTTAGTCTTATATTTGATTTTGATATTCATTGAGTAAGCATTGATTCATCTAATTTTTATTCATAGGATACATAATGGATCACACTTCACAAAATCACACCCAAATTTATAGGCTTCACCTCATAGGTAAATCTAAGTACACTTATTTTTCCTTTATCCTAGTAATTTCACTTTGATATATTTGTAGATTAAGTGGGTGGGGGAATTAGTCATATAAAATGTCACTTAAGTTCAATGAGTGTCACTTGAGACCACCCTAACTTAGTTCTAGACCTATCATAGGGCCTATTTTTATCCTTATCTAGATTTTGTATGTGTCTAACCCATCACTAGACTACCAAAAGTAGTCTTAGACATTTTCCTAGGAATACAATCCCCTAATGCACCATATTCTACTACCTAAACACTAGCATGACCCTTTGGACACTAGTGCATTGTGTAGTGGCCAAGGGACTGCTCTATTATCCCTTACTCCATTCTCCTCCAACATACATATTTACACTTTTTAAGACACTTTAGGGTTAGCCTGGACCTATTCCACATCTTTAAAATCACCATATCGATATATATACACCACTTTTAATATTTTACCCACTAGATAGAAATTTTATGCAAACACACAAATAAACTCAAAAATAAGCTATGAAAATTAGGGTCATTAATCTCCAATCTTCCCTACTTCTACATGTATCCATATACAACAATATTAATCTTAGATTAATCAAATTTATAGTCTCAAGTACACTTAAATCACTTAATCTGAAACTCATACTAGCATTCACTTGAGTTTACACTAAACACTTAGGTCAAAGAACTACACCAGAATTGATCACCTGTCAAGGTATTGGTATGTAGGAAAATCTCAACACAACGATGTGTTATGGTCATGCCTAACCTATCCAAGTAACATTACAATTTTTTTGATGTTCCTTAAATACCATAATAATATGGATTTATAAGGATTTGTATCCAAAAAAAATCAAATCAAGCAACATGCAATGAATTAAAGCTCACCCACATAAGCATAGGTGTCTCAAACTCAAGCAAGGGTCCATATATAAGCTCATAGTCTTTGCTTTCAAGGGACACTACCACATCCCATAGGAAATTAACATAGTGTGCTACTATCCAAAGGAATGAACTACTAGAGGAGTTTTAACTTCAAACTATAGTTAAAAACACTCTAAGCAAAAATTTTACTAATTTATATCTCTCAACCATTCATCTCAATCATTTTTTTTCTAAGTATATCTTTATGTAGTTCATTTATATTTTTATAATAATTAGATTAGGTCAATTATTGTACAAATCAGTGGTTGTATTTATTGAATATTTATTCCCTAATATAATGTTCCATCCCTTTAATAACCTAAGGTTTTACACATGATAAATCCCTTACAATTTAAATCAATACACATATTCAATATCATTATGTGGATAAGGTTGATACACATGTTTAGGATCAACATACATAGTCGAGTATCACACATATAAAGGATCCATTTATAAAACTAGATACTCAAACTCAATCACATCAAAATTTATTCAAAGACTAAAATTTCGTCAAAATTATATAGTACATACTGAGTTATCACCATAGGTGGTTCAACATGTTCCACATCAAACATAGGAAATGAAATGCCCTCATAATGCATAAAGAGCACCATATATCCCTTAGTTTTCTATAACCACCAATCATACCATGAGTTATATGAGTAGTGAGCATGATATATATGGTACACCATATGACTCCTTATCACATTTTAACCCATCCCCATTAAATACCTCCCATCCATATTATGTATCCCATCCACTATATAATACATGAACTCTCCATGATCCTCCCATTGAGTGGATCATTACTTAGATTTTTAAAATTTCAAAGATTTATATATATATATATTAAAAAATATAAAATAATCAAATAATAAAAAAATAAAAAAACATTAAAATATTCAAAAAAATCCAAAATCTAAGCATGACATTGTTGCTAGTTTTCACTATTTACATATTATATTTATCACATTTTAATATATGGATTATTATTTACATACCCACATGAATTTTTAAAATATATAGATGCTATGAAGTACATAAAGGTTACACATGGACATATAGATAATTGTTTTTACTCTACTAAATGGCCACATTGATATTGGGGACATCTTGTTCCATAGGTTTCACTATTACAAGTATATATTTCTATGACCTTTATATGATGTTTATCAGCCTATATTTACAACACATGCCTTCCTAGTTACTCATTTATTACATAGTAATTTATGATCTGTCATTATATTGTGATGTGAAATTGATAGATATTATGGTGTATAATATTTCCTTGATCTATGATCCATTGATTTTGTTACTATTTTATAGGATAGGTTACTTTGTGTGTGACTATTATGTGTGTCCATTGGCCTTAATTGATGTGACATCATTGATATCTCTTATTTGTGACATTTTTATGTCCTCTTCCATATGGCTCTTGGAATTATTTTATGACTTTTTTGTGTCTATTGTATGTGGCCCTTGGTCTTATGTGTGATACTAATATTTTCACTTTTTTATCTTTGTAATAATGATGGGTGCCATGATCTATATCATGTACTATTACTATGTATTCTTATTTATTAACATTTATTATATGTACATCATTGATTTACATATCTAGACATGACACTTAAATTTATTACATTGCATATGATACATACATGCCTTGATTGATATATACATTCCTATAGTGACATAATATCCACATGTTCAGAGGATATTACATGATGTTATATTTTTACATTACTATTAGAAACCTAGATATAACCCTAATTGAAGGTTGATAGATTAATCTAGAACTTCTTCACACCTAGACTAATATTGGAATGATCTGAGGTGTGGGACACTTAAACTTAGACCAAACCTCTAGTTTTGGTGAGGTTAACTCCTTTGATGTATCACTTATGCTCTATTTACTAAAATACTAAATTTTGGGATGAAAAGGGTTAAAAGGAAACTAAAATTGAAAATCCTATCATACTATTTGTGATACATTTATATTTCTAGTCCATCGACTCTATTTGAACTCATAAAACACTAATAAGACAAAATAATGACTGAATCTATAACTCCAAATGACTCTTATCCATTAGTATTTCACATAGAAGATTCATAAATTTACTAAAACATGAGTTAAATTATGTAATAGTATTAATTTAAGGCACTAACCATTCAATTTTTATCCACTATAATCTTCAATCAATCAACATCAAACACTAAATATGACCTGCATGATATGACAAACTAGTAACTAGGTGAGAACAAGACTTACCAAGAGAGAAAATTCTACCACATGTGCACTCAAAATAATATTAGACACTATAAAAAAATATAGGAATCTAAAAAACAATTAGTTTATTTAATTGAAAAGGTTACAAATCTCAATCTTGGTAGAGTCTAGTCATGCCCAAGGGAGAGATCTAAAAATAATCTTAAAAGCCGGAATATATAGAAAAATAAGTAGCTATCAAAGATATTGGCATTGAAAAGAGAAGAGGAAGTGAAATTCATATTAAATAAATTAAAATTTAATTCAATTTGATAATAATTATCTTCAACATATCTCTTTAGTGTCCTTGTCTTGCATGAAACTTCTTTTGGGTGTTGAAAAGCAGTGGTGGGCCCTTTGAATTCCTTTGGCTCTTTTTGCATGATATATATTCCATATTTTGGTGGATAAATTGAATTTGAAGTGATATTTAAGTTCTTTAATTTCCTTATTTTTCATGAAAACCAATGATAATGCATGAATTAAAAGTTAACTCATGATTAGTCAATTCAAAGTTATGGGCTCTTAAGACTAGTTAATTGTTTCTTGATCTTTCCCTTGCATGAAAAGGCACTTTATGGCTGAATTTTCATGATAATATACACTTTAAGTTAATTTATGAAACATGGAAACTCCAAAATAACTCTTTAATATCCCTCCAATGCCAATTTCAACTTTGATTATTTGACCAATTAGGCTTACTAGGCCAATTAGGCCTAGTATCCTACTTATTGCACTTGAACTCCATTATAACCTATAATAAAACCATGAAACATAAAAAAAAATTAAATTTATACTTTTAAAAAATCCTCCCACCATGAAATAGGTGTTCTTGATGAATAAACTCTTGGAACTCACTCACCATGGTTGACCAGGTCAATTTTGTCGCATTTTCCTATACACTAGCTATTTTGAAGGAACTAGTATGGGAAATTACAAGAATATTTCTGACAAAATTATGATTTTAGGATGAATAAGAATTCTTAGTATTTAACATAATTTTATTTGATTTCATGTAAACTACCTTGTACCTCATTTTCATGTTTTTTCTCTACAAAACATGATTTTTGCCTTGATCTATACAATTTCATACAAAAAATTGGAATTTTTAGGATCATATATGATTTTAATTTATTTTTAAGATGTTTTGGGTTGATCCATGAGGTTTTGATGGTAATAAAATCAACTTTTCTCAAAACTAGTCACTATGAGGGTTTGGGAGGGTTTTGGAGTTGAATCTTTTTAATGATGATTCATAAGTTAAATTCCTCCAAATCAAAACTTTATAACATGAATTTATATTATACATACCCACTCAACATCCATAAAAATATTGGGTTCTCATTCAAAATATATGAGAATATATCATGTGAAGGAAATTTTCTTATAGGGTTTTGCGTGCATTCTAGAGTGCTTACATTCTTAGCAATTGTTAATAATTAAAATACCATAAAAAGACCTAAATTATTTATGAATTATAAATATATATTGTTCCTCAAATCATTCTAAGATCATTTGGTAAAACTATTCACGTGATCAAAGATATGAGCATTTGATCAGGTGGCTTGAATAGGTGTCTAGAATTGTAGAATTATAATATCCTCCTTGGGATAAAAATTAATACTCCATTGATTCTCCATACTTTAAATAATCATAATGGTGCTTTTAAAATTTCATAAAATCACTTTTTAGGTGTCTTATTACTTTATAGGTCCAAAATTGCCTTTTGGCCTATAGGCCTACTTACTTGTTTTACCCCTTAAGGGCATGGTTTTCATATGAATTATAGTTTGGAAACTCTTTATAGTTTTTATTAATATTTATTATCATCCTCAAATTATTATAAAATACTAAATTGGAGTTTCAACCCTCTATTATAGTTGTATGTACCCAAGAACATTGCCTGCTCCAATAGTGTTAGTGAATGGACATGTAGGGTACTGTGTAAAAATAGTGAGCACTTACACTTTATGAATGGTATTGATAATTATATATAATATTTATAAATTAATTATTATTATTTTTACCAAATTTAAAGTCTTGAAACCACCTATAGATGCTAAAAAGATAAAAATTCTCTCAAAAATGTTTCTTATGTATTGTCTGAGTATGTACTTGACTGTGTAAATGCATATTGAGGGAGTTTTCATAAGTAATGGAGGTGTATAATATAAATTTAACATTAATATATTACCTTTAAGTCCTCTAAACTTATTTTAAATCATCATCCACCCCTCTCTCTAGTATGTTTTCTCTTCTAACAAGGTTTTTAGGCTTCCCACAGTCCAAAATCCAAACAAGTCTATGTACTCTATCCTCATGTCATGATCAAGTAGTGCCTTATATCTATTTAAAATTATTTAATATTTCCATTATCACTTTATATGATTAATTTACCCTCATATGTCTATCTTTGACTTGAATGTTCTCAACTTTACACCTTGCAAGCATGGGACTATGTTAAAGGTCTTGATCTTTATAAGGCTATAGTGAAGGTGGATGACTGTATGTATATAAATTTTCTTGTTTAGATCATTATTATTATATATTTATGATAATAATCATCATTTTTCACTTAATATTATTTACTGATAATGAATATCTCATCTCTAATTGTTGCTCTCATGAATCCTTTAAGTCTCTACCTTAATACACTATGATTGTAGGTGTCCATCAAAGGTCAAAGACTATGTATCATTTTTGAAAACCTCACATTATTATTATATTTAATTATTTAATATATCATTACCTTATTTAATAATTTACATTAATGTGAATATTTATCTATCACACTTATGCCATCAAATTGAAAAAAGCCACTCTCTCATGTTTGACTATACTTTTTAGTACCTGGAGCATTTTGTACAACCTCTAATGTATAGGTTACCTTTAAGTAGAGATAACTATACTTATATTACCTATATTTTTATCTCATCCTCTATTAAGTCATTTGATCACTTTATTACTCCTATTGACTCACTTAAACTTGTACCATTATATTCATACCCTTCCTCATTCTTGAAACTTGAACTCACATGTGCCTTATAGGGGTTTGTCTATCAAGTGTATGAATATATCATGAGTGTTTTATATCACCATATTAATATATCCTTTATTCATCTAATCATATATTACAATGACATTTCTTTGGCCAAGAAACTCCACCATTGACAACCTTGACTTCATGAGTTGCTACCATAGGATGAAGATATGACTATATGTTTTTATGGCTATAGGTGGGTGTATGGACTAAGTGTGGTTTTCATTTTAAAAATATATTATCTTTCCCTTGACCTCAATTAATTCCATTAAAACCTCTTTGAATTGGATATGACCTATAGAGATCATTAACCCTTAAACCACATGATCTAGTCTTAAAGGATGATTGTACTCTCATGACTATTGGGTTTTATAGAGTTTAATTACTCTATTTTTCATTAGATAACCCTTTTTAATGACCTTATAGACTCATATTTCATATTTTAATCTCATTAAGTACTCTCTTTAGCATGTGACTTACTTAGATACCTAAATCACTATGTTTCACATCTATTGATGCCAACTTAGGTATATGACTATGTTTGAACACAACTGTAGGTGAATTTTTTTTCTATATACTTGATTTTAAGATAGTTATTTGAGTGCCTCCGTCCTTTATGATTATTTATTCCAATTTTAGCTAACTCTTTTAAATCATTAACTCTCTATATTACACCATACCTTCATGGGATCATAAAATTCTCTCTAACTACTTGACTGTACTTATGCTTGTAGGTCCTTGTACAAATAGGGACCAATGCTTGAGGGTGTTTAGAGTAAGTATAAAAACATCAATATAATATTATTTCAGTTACCAAAATATCTCTCTAATCTTGATCACCTTTTTTGAAGGTTTTAACCTTGAAAATTTCTCCAACTTTTATTATCTCCCTTCTTAGCCATAGGTTACCCTTAAATTGGTTGTAGTTGACTACTCAAGGTGAAATTTGACTAAGAAAATGCCATTTAAATATATATCCCTATATAACCCTTAAACAATCATTCATGAGGCTACTTAATCATGATAAGTAACTCCATGAAACCAAGGGTTATGTAAAAACTTCAACACCTTTATATTTGACTATATCATACTTTAAAAATCCTATTTGTAGCTGTAGGTGTATTACAGATAGTGAATAGGGTCTAAGATGCTTAGAGGGATTTTAAAACACATTAAAAAAACACCAAGAGTTAGTAACTTGTCAAGGATCCTTATATTCATAATTAACTCTTTGAATGTCTTAAACCTTAAATATGCTTCCATAATATTATCATGCTTGTTAAGAATAGGTGGTCCTTAGTTGCCAATAGGTGCCTTTATTCTCCCATCATGACCTCTCTAAACTTAACACCCTTCTTAACATGTATAAAACCCTTGATGTATATTTGAATTGATAACCACATATTTGATTATATCTCCTTCTATTCTCCTTGACTATCTTTAGACTGACTATAGGTCAAGATTCTTATCCCATTTATATGTATAAGTACTACATATAGACCTTAAGGATGGCTCAAAATTATTTTATCCTTTACAAAATCCCTTGATGTTCTTGATGGGGTAATTTTATAGAGACCATATGGAGAGATCTTCATTTTTATTCTTTGATTGATGTCCTTCATGGAAAACATGACTATGCTCCCCTTTTTGTTGTAGGTGATCCTATTCAAAAAATTCCAAATTTCAATGCCCAAACACCTACTCTCACATCCATGATGTATTTTTCCTCATACTTTATCATGACCATGGATTTCATGATCTCACTAAAACTTTACAGTCTCTTTCATCTTGAATATTAATTTTACCTTCATGACCATACTTGACTATTCTTGAACTAGCTATAGACCTCATTTTCTGACTATATTATGATGCTCCAAGGTCTACATACCTATTTTTCATTATTGTGATGGTATTTGATCAACTCTTATCTATCTATATAATGAAAATATGGAGTGGAGATGGGTGAAAGGGTGGTAAGGCTGAAATATTATGAAAACACATGAATGGAGGGTGAAAAAATCATAAAACACAATGGGAAGGTAGTACCATGGCAGTAATATGGGGTTAAGTGAGATGGAGGTGGGAAAAGACATTTAAGGAGCATGTCAATAACAATATGAGGATCTAGATGTAAACATGAACACATCATCATCACACCATAACAGTTTGTATACCTTTGGATAAGTAAAATATGCTAAAAATGAAACATAGGTTTCTACAAAAACCTTAAAAAAAGGAAATTTTTCCTTAAAGTATGCTAAATTGGCCTTTTGAGAAAATTTGAGAGAAAAAATATGGGATAAAACATGAATAATCATAGAAATTCTTGAATAAACCTATTTTCAAACATGATAACATGAATGAAAACCATTCCATGGATCAAAATAATAAATCTTGAAAACTTTCTCTCCAATAGACCATACAATTTCTCTTCAAGAGCATGCCAAATTATAGATTGCATTGATTGTATTTATAATATTTAATTAACCTTAAAATGTGTATAAAATAACTAAAGGAGGCCATTTAATGGTTGATTAGGTTCCAAAGAATCTCTGAAAACTTGAATTTTCTTGAAATGCAACCCTAGTGAGGAAAAATTGAAGAAAATTGATTGCCTTTATAAATGCAAAATTTTAGAAATTATCTTGAATTAAAATGGATTATTAATGAGGGATAATATAATAGTTATATAACCAATTTCTCCATCACTAATCCCTTGTAGTCAAATTTTTTTGCCCAAAATTTTAGACCTTTAAATTCACTCTTTAATCCATAACAATAGCAAACCTGCAAGGCAATCTCTATGTTCAAAGGAGGAAGGGGATTGTAGGAGACCAATTTAGGGCCTATTTTGAATCCAATTGACTTACAATTATTTTTTGACATCTATCATGACATCCTAATACTACTTTAGACCCTAGGTCCATGGAATTCTTTACATATCTGTACTTCTTGTGAAATGAATGAAAATGGGCTTTTCTTGGCTTTTAAACTTAAGTTAAGACATCCACCACCAAATTAATATATGATTGAGAGATAAATGAGGAATTTAGCATGTTAAAATAGATATTAAGCCTTTTCCATGTACTAAATGGCCAAATTTGGTATGTGGGAGGTGAAAATAAACCCTTTTGGCCTTTTAGATATATCAAAACACCTTTTAAGATATTAAAACTTTAGACTAACGTAAGATTGATGTATTTGAATATATTTAAATGTATTTTGGGAGAATAAATGACCTTTTAACTTCAATTTAAACATTAAAATATCAAAAATTGCTCTTTTAGGCCAAAATACACCTATTTGACCAATTTGCAGAGGCTATTGAAAGGATATTGTAATGTTTTTTAATACAAGTTGTTATTTAGCCTTGACATGCCTAATTACCAACATTTCTTGTGACTCACAGGGGTTGACCAGCTTATTGGTCAAAATAATCAATGGATTTCATGTGAAAATGATAAATTAAATCATAACAACTTTGACTTGATGACTCTCTTGATTAGTGAATAGACTCTTTTGGAATTTTTAACACCTCTTTTGAATACGACACAACAAGACTAAAGGGAAACAAAAAATAACCTATAGAAAATAGGAAATAAGATAAACATAATAAAAGGGAAGTAGACTAATTCTTTTGTTATTCAATTATTGTAACAAATTAGAACTAGAGAAACTAACCTGAAGTGAAAATTTTTCCTCTAGGGTCAAATGGAAAGCTATTTGTTCCACCATAAAACCTTAAAGCATGAATGCTTACTTTTGATAGATTTTTTTTTTGGATAATATCACTTGTATGTTCATGTCTTCTTGATGATGTATCTGGGCCTTCTACCTCCATTCTTAGGTGTATGGATTGAAGATGTGGATCTAATACCTAGTCATCCTCCTTCCATATTCTTCTACTTTGTAATAATAATGCCAAGTCTTCTTCATTTATTAGCTATCAATTATCTGATATGTCTGCCATAATACCTTAATTCTATTCCTCATTGTCAAGTGACTTATCGAAATCTTCATGATTGACCTTTGTATCTCTTTAGTCATGCTAAAGGATATAATTTATTCATTTGATTTGTGATCAAGAGTAATAATTATAGGTAATAGATTAGCCAATACCTATTCATTATTCTCATCTTCATGAACTTGTTCTTCTTTTGAGCTAAATTAGATAGATTTAACAGTTGATTGGTCTTTAAAATCCTCAATAAGAAGTGTGATACCATGAATATATTGATATTCATTTAAAAATACATATATTTTTGCAAAAAATCATCATTATTACTTTGATACTTATCTTATTTTATTGGGTTGCATTCATCAATATTCAATTCTACAAGTTCTTGAGGAGCATCTTCATGTGGGACATTTGATATGTGATCAAGAGGCTCTTGAGAAATAACCTCTTGATGCACATCTAAAACCTTATCTTGTTGGATCTCATCTTTTTTGATATTATGAAAGACTAAGTCATGATTATCCTTACCTACAAGTGTCTTATGATGATATTCTCTTAATCTTCAACTAAAACCTCTTTCTCATATTCATGAACTCCATTCATCTCAATTAAACTTTCTTGATTTTCCTCACAAAGGAGAGACTCCTTCTCAAGAATTGACAAGGTAGATCCATGAAAGTATTCAATAATATGATAAAGGTCTAGAGATGTTACCATAGACATTTGATTTTTCTCATGGAGCTTCTTTTCTTAGATCACCTTCACCTCCTCTCTCTACTGCATTATTTCATGAATATCTTTCCATGAAAGAAAGGACTTAGGATTTTGAGGAGAAAGGAGTGGAGACTAAATGATCTCTTATTTTCTCTTGAATTCAACATCTTGAATCATGCTTGAATGTTCTTCACTCAACATGGACTACTGTATCTGATTCCATGTCATGAACTTGGGTTTAGAAACTTTTTCTTATGTACTTGTTATAGGCATGGGTGTGAAAGAAGGAATTTTTTGTTGTGTTACCTTTTTAGTTTCCAATTAATATTGAAGATGTTGATTTGTAAGGTTAATCTATTTAGATATATTATCATCAAAATAATGAACTAAATCACTAGATATCTCTTCTTTCAAACTTGAAGATGTAGTTTTTTGTATGATTTATTGTGCAACCTAAAAATTAGACTCCTAAAAACATACTTGTTTAGGCTTATGAGACCTTTCTTGGATAGAGTTCTATATGAGAAAGTTAGGCAAGGTTTGGATTAAATATTGAGGGATATGATAAACATTAGTTTATTGAACATAAAGGGAAAATGATAAATCTATGGGAGAGATGATGATTATGATGACCCTAATGTTTTTCATAGACTACCAATCTCTCTTCAATGCTTACAATTAGACCACCAATGTTTATAATATCAACACTAAAGTTTGAGTGACCTTACCTTATGAAATATGCAAATACATCTTTAGCCTACTACAAATTAGCTCTCATGTTCTAAATTTTATGCTTAGAGATCTGATGTCCATAGTTTTTTTTGGGTATTTATGCTTATCATCTATTTCTTAGAGCCAAATAGAGTTTGTTTGAAGCTTGATATGGATTGGTTTGGGACTTGATTGGGCTAGTCAAGTAGATAACAAGATTCATGAGAGTTGTTATAGTACTTGTATGAGATTTCATACTGATGATAAGGCTCTGAATATGGTTGATGAGGCTCACTATAGGCTGATATGAATCATGGTAGGATTGATATGGGTTATGAGGATCGTACTGGAATTACTAATAAGAAGAAGACTGGTATATTTATTTTCCATAATCTACCATAGCCTAAAAATCATGAATATAACTAATACTATGTACCAAACATGTCTTTTACCTCTAATATAAGGACCATAGGAGTACTTCAAACTAATTCTAAAGATAAATATGATTAAATATTTAGGTTCTAATGGATGAATTTGTGTCTCATTAGGCATGCCATAACTCTTAGCAACCCAAATAGCTCCTTATTTAAAGGCTGAGAGATTGCCCTATAAATCTTTCACACCTAGACTAACATTAGAATGATCTAAGTTGTGTTATACCTGAACTTAGACCAAACCTCTAATTTTAATGAGTCTAGCTCCTATGATGTATCACTTATGCTTTGCTTACTAAACTAATAGATTTTGGGATGAAAAGGGTTAGAAGGAAAATAAAAGGTAATTCCTATACTACTATTGGTGATACACCTATATTTCTAGTTCATCCACTTTATTTTCACTCACAAAACATTGATAAGACAAAACAATGACTAAATCTACAACTCTAAATGACTCCTATGTATTGGTATTTCACATAGAGGTTTCATCAATTAATCAAAACATGAGGGAAATGATGGAATAAGCCTAATTCAAGGCACTAACCAGTCAATTTATATCCACTATAATCTTCAATCAATCAACATCAAACACTAAATATGACCTTCATAATATGACAAACTAGTAACTAGATGAGATCAAGACCTACCAAGGGAGAAAAGTCCACCACATGTGAAAATTAAACCAATATTACACATTATACCAGCATATATGAATCTAAAAATAATAATTTTATTTATTTTATAAGGATACAAAGCTCAATCTTAGTAGATTCTAGTCATGCCAAAGAGAGGGATCTAAAAATTAGCTTGAAAGCCTAAATATATATAAAATTTTAAGAAGCTAGCCAAGTGATTGTCATTGAAAAGAGAAGAGGAAGAAAAAATTATCTTAACTCAAGTCAAATTTTAATTCAATTTGATAACAATTATCTTCAATATATCTCTTTAGTTCCCTTGTCTTGCATAAAACATTTGTTTGGTATTGGAAAGGAGTGGTGGACCCTTTGACCTACTTTGGAACCTACATATTAAATTTTGCATCATATTCATCTTTATAAGTAGTTTCAAGTACTATTATAGTCCTTATATTAGAGTTAAATGATATATTTAGTTCATAATTTTAGTTATCTTTAAGATTTTCTAGGCTTTGATAGCCTATAGAGAAGAAATCTATCATTCTTCTCCTTATTGATAGTTTCAATATGATCCTCATAACCCATATTAGTCCTACCATATTTCATATCACCCTTATAATGAGCCTCATCAACCATATTAATATCATTATCAGTAGTATGAAATCTCATAATATTCCTATAACAATTCTCATGAATCTTGTTATCTTCCTAACTAACCTAGTCAAGTCCCAAAAAAATCCATCTCAAGCTTCAAACAAACTCTGTTTGAATATGAGAAATAAATGGTAAGAATAGATACCTAAAATAACTATGTATAGGAGATCTCCAATCATTAAATTCAAAACATGAAAACTAATTTTCAATAATCTAAAGCGGTATGTTCATCTTTCATAAGGTAAGGTCACTCAAAGTTTAGTGTTGATAATCTAGACATCGGTGGTCTAATTGTAAGCATTGAAGAGATGTTTTTAGTCTATAAAAAACACCATGGTCATCATAATCATCATCAATATCTCATATATCTTCCCTTTTCCCTTCATGATTAGCAAACTAATGTTTATCATAGCCCTCAAGAGTTAATCCAAACCTTGTCTAGCTTTCCCACCTGCAAGTCTATCCGAGAGAGTCCTAAAAAAGTTAAACAAGTATGTTTTGAGGAGTATAATTTTTAGGTTTCATACAAGATTATATAATAACCTACATATTAAATTTTGTAAAAGAGATCTCTAGTGATTTAGTACATGATTTTGAGTCTAATCTATCCAAATACGTTGGGCTTGTAAATATACATCTTTAGTATTCAATGCTAGTTGAAAAGGAAACACAACAACAAATTCCTTCTTTCAAACCCATCACTACCAAAAATATAGAATTATAATTTTATAAACCTAAGTTCATGACTTGGAATTAGATACAATAATCCACATTAAGTAAATAACATTCAAGCATGATTCAATATGTTAAAGTCAAGAACAAGCAACAAATCATTCAGTTTGGATTCCTTTCTCCTCAAAATCCTAAGTCCTTTCCATTGTGGAAAGATATTAAAGAAATAATGTAGTAGAGGAAGGAGGTGAAGGTGATCCAAGATGATAATATCCATGAGAAAAATCAAGTATCTATGGTAACATATCTAGACCTTTCTTATCTTATTGAATACTTTTAAAGACATACCATGCCAATTCTTGAGAAGTAACCTCTCATTTATGAGGCAAATCAAGAAAGTTAAAATGAGATGAATGAAGTTCATGAAGATGAGAAAGTGTTTTCAGTTGGAGATCAAGAGAACATCATCATTGAGACATTTATAGGTAAGCATAGTCTTTCATAATGTCAAAGAAGATGAGTTGAAGGAACAATTGCAAGTAGAAGATGAGATCCAACAAGAAGAGGTTTCATATGCGCATCAATAATTTGTTTTTCAAGAGCCTCTTGATCACATATCAGTTTTCCCACGTTAAGATTATCCTTAATAACTTTTAGAATAAACCATTGATGAATGCATCCCAACCAAATAAAATAAATATCAAAGTAATAATGATGATTTTTGGTAGAAATATATGGATATTTGTAGTGAATATCAGGTTATTTAGGGTCTCACACTTCCTATTGAGGATTATAAAGACCAATCAACTAATAAATCTATCCAATTTAGCTCACAAGAATAACAAGTTCATGAAGATGAGAAGAATGAACAGGTGTTGTCTAATTTAGTACCTCTAATTATTCCTCTTGATCATAAACCAAATTAATAAATTCTATCTTATATCATACCTAAATAGATGCAAGAGGTCAATCATGAAGATTTTGATAAGTCACTTGTTAATGAGGAACATAATCAAGGTATTATGGTAGACATATTATATCATTGGTAGCTAATGAATGAAGAATAATTGGCATTATTCCTATAAAGTAGGAGAATATGGGAGGAGGATGACTAGGTCTTGGATCCACATCTTCAATCCATGCACCTGAGAATGGATGTAGAAGGCCCAAATGCATCATCAAGAAGACATGAACATATAAGTGCTCTTATCTACAAAAAGAATTTATAAAAAGGAAGCAATCATGCTTTAAGGTTATATGGTACACCAAATAGCTTTCAATTTTACCTTGGAGGAAATATTGTCACTTTAGGTTAGTTGTTCTAGGTTTGCTTTGTTTTAATAAGTGAATATCAAAAGTAGTAATCTGCTTACCTTTTATTATGTTTGTCTTGTTTCCTATTTTATGTAGGTTAGTTGTCCTTAATTTCTATTTTAGTTTTTGTTTCCCTTTATTATTTTCTTTTCATAGTCAAAAGTGGTGTTAGAATGCCTAAAAGAGTCTATTTTGTATTTAAGAGAGTCATCAAGTCAAAGTTGTTATACTTTAATTTGCTATTAGCATGTCAAATGTAGCGAGTTATTTTGACTAGCAAGCTAGTGAACCCATGTGAGTCACCATAAATATTGGTAATTTGATGTGTCAAGACCAAATATAAACTTTTATAATCAAAACTTTCTAGTATCTTGTCAATAGCCTCTACAAATTGGTCAATAGGTGTATTTTGGCCCAAAAGAGCAATTTTTAGTCTTTAAATGTTTAAATTAAATTTAAACAGTCATCAATTATCTCAAAATGCCTATAAATATATTCAAATACATCAATATTTATGTTAGTCTAAAGTTTCAAAATCTAAAAAGGTGTTTTGATATGTTTTAAAGTCCAAAAGGGTCTATTTTCACCTCTCACGTGTCAATTTTAGCCGTCTAAAGAGTCGAAAATGCTTAATATATTTTTTAACATCCTAAAATCCTTGTGTATCTCTCATTAATGCATTAAATTGGTATTGGAGGTCTTAACTTAAGTTTAAAATACAATAAAATCCCATTTTCATTCATTTTACAAGGAAAAGTATGGATCCATATAGAATTCTATACACTTGGGGTATAAAGTAGTAGCAGTAAGTCGTGATAGAGGTCCATGAATAATTTCATGGCAATTAGATTTAAAATAGGCCCTAAATTGGTCTCCTACAATCATCTTCCTCCTTTACACATAGAGACTGCCTTGCAGGTTTGATATTGGTACATATTGGAGAGTGAATGTACAAGTCTAAATTTTTTAGAAAATAAATTAGACTTAGAGGGATTCATTATGGAGAAATTAGTTTTGTAATTGGTTTCTTATCCCTCATGAAAATCCATTTTAAGTCAGTCTAATCTATGTATTTTTGCATCTATGAAGGCAACTGAATTTCTTCAAGTTCTCCTAACCAGGGCAATATCTCAAGAAAATTCAAGTTTTTAGAAATTATTTGAAGCCTAATCCACCCTTCCATGGCCTCCTTAAGTAATTTTTATACACATTTAAAGGTCAATTAAAGCTCATAAAGACAAGAAATTTAATCTATAGTTTATCATGCTCTTAAAGAGAAATTGTATGGTGTATTTGAGAGATAAAGTTTTCAAGATTTCTTTTGTTGATCCATGGCATGGTTTTCATTCATGTTGTCATGTTTTCAAATAGGTTTGTTCAATAATTTCTCAAAATATTAATGTTTTATCCCATCTTTGTGTTCTCAAAGTGTCTCAAAAGGCCAGTTTAGAATACTTTATGTAAGATTTGCATAATTTAAGGTTTTTGTAGAAACCTATGTTTTATTTTTAGCCTATGTTCATTTTCCAAAGTCATCCAAATTGATATGGTTTGATAATGATGTGTTCATGTTTTCATCTAACTCCTCATCTTGGTCTGGACATGCTCCTTCAATGTCCTTTCCAACCTCCATTTCACTCAACCCCATATTACTATCATGGCACTATCTTTCCACTATGTTTTTTGATTTTTTCACTCTCCATTCATGTGTTTCATCATATTTCACCCCTACCACCCTTCTACCCATATCCATTCCATAGTTTCATTTATAGAGAGCTAAGGGTTGATCAGAGACCATCACAAACATGAAAAGGAGGTATGTAGACATTGGAGCATCACAATACAATCAAAATATGAGTTTTATATCAAGTTAGAAAATAGTCAAGTATGGTCATGAAGGTACACTAAAGAGTCAAGGTGAAAGAGACCTTATTCAAGGTCTAGTGAGATCAAGAAATCCATGGTCATGGGAAATTATAAAGAGAAAGCCATCATAGATGTGAGAGTAAGTGTTTGGGCCTTGAAATTTGACATCTTTTAAATAGGATCACCTATAGCAAAAGGGGAGCATAGTCATTTTTTCCATGACGGACATCAATCAAATAATGATAATGAAGATCTCTCCATATGGTCTCTATACAATGACCTCATTAAGCACATTAAGGGAGTTTGTCAAGGATCAAATAATTTTGAGCTTATTTAAGGTCTATATGTAGCCCTTGTCCATACAAATGGCACAAGAAGGTTAAAATAGAGTTGGTCTAAAGATAGTCAAGGAGAATATAAGGATCTATAGTCAAATAGTTGGTTGTCACTTTAAATATACATCAAGGGTTTTGTACATGTTAAGAAGGGTATTAAGTTTAGAGAGGTCATGATGAGAGAGTAAAGGCACCTATAACTAATTAAGGACCACTTATAGTAAACAAGCTTGACAACACTATGGAAACATATTTAAGGTTTAAGACCTTCAAAGAGTTGATTATGACTATAAATATCCTTAACAAGTTCATAACTCTTGATCTTTTTCTTATTTTTTTTCAAATCCCTCCAAGCATCTTAGACCATAGTCACTATCTGTACATACACCTAAAACTGGAGATAGGATTCTTTAAGTATGATACATTTAAATATAAGGTGTTGAAGTTTTAAAATGACCCTTGGTTTCATGGAATTACTTATCATGATTAGTTAGCCTCATTAATGATTGTTTAAGGACTATATCAGGCTATATATTGGAATGACATTGTGCTTAGTCAAATTTCACCTTGAGTAGTTAGCTACAACCAGCTTAAGGGCAGCCTATGGCTAAAAGGGAAGATAATTGAAGTTAGAGAGATTTTCAAGGTTGAAACTATTAGTGTCGGTTTTTATTTTTCCCTATTTTTTAATTAGGGAAATTGTATTTCTTGTGCATACATGGAGTTTTCCTACATTTGTGGGATAGGCTAGCTTATGTGGAGGTGTGTGTCATAGATGTGTCATAGGTGTCATAAGAATGTCATAAGTAACTCCCTTGATGAGAGTTACTTCTCTATTCATAGCACCTTGTCATCACCTTTCATGGAGGAGTTATAGTCTATTCTTGGGGTGCCTTGTCCACCTTTTGTGCAGGAGTTACTTACATACTCTCCTATATTATTCCTCACTTTGGCCATCTTATGTTAATCAGATTTTGGTTTTCTCCATTTTGTCTTGTGTAATTTATCTTCTTGTATTATTTTCAAATTACTTTAGCATCTATGTGGTGTGCACTTGATTCAACTCATGTGATCACGTCTCCATTACACTCATATTATCTAGATTCTGACAACAACTCCGATATGGTATCAGAGTAAGAATGGTAATCATGTGTATGGTTATGCTTTTAGTTCATTTTGAAATCAAGAGGAGTGGAGTTCTCTTTGTTTTTTTTAATTTTCTAGATCTGATCTAAAATAAATAAAAAATATATCATTTTTGGTATCATATTCTTTGTAATCCTTGGCCTTTGGGTGTCTTGCTTGTCTTCACTTCAGGGGCTGGTTCAGCAGTTAGCCTGGGTGACATTGTTGTGTGCAAGGAGCAGAGGGAGGAGTAGCTCTAAGCAAATTTAGTTCTAGTAGTAGAAGTCCTTCCTTCCAGCCATGCCATCCATTGTATGGCATCCAAAATAACATTCAGTTCCACCAGTTGCAGTTTGCACTCTCCAACAGCTGACCAGGCTATACGATGCGTAAGTCTGCAAGTCTGTGCCAACTTCAGTAGTGCCTTCAGTTTTGTTACACCTCAAGCAGTCCTTCTAACTTATTTTCTTGCCCATCAAGGTGCCAAGTAGGCCATATGGCATCCAACAGGTATGCACATTTATTTTTTTGTCTTTTCTGAGTTAAAATTCTGGACTATGCTATTTTGGTGCCCCTTCCTTACTTGGCATCCCATGTGGCACCCCTTGGACATGTGGCATCCTTCATTCTATCTATACTTCATTATTTTTAGTTAAAAATTGACTTTTAAAACAAAAATTAGTCAATTTGACTGAATATTTAATTTTTTAGATGGTTTTGTAATTTGGGGGTTTTTCATTTAAAACTTGTATCTTCACCTATCGAAGACGAAGGGTGAGGCTTGGGTTGGTGGGAGGCCAATTCCCCCTCACACAAACCTCCTTTAGATTCCTCATTTTGTGCCAAATCCAAAAACTAGTTAGAAGGTCACTTTCTCTTTCAAAATAGGCATTTTTTTAATGTTTTAGTGCTTTTTTTTGCAAAAACACTAGTTTACGGGAAAATTGAACCTTTAATATCTTGCAAATGGTAGCTCAGATTTGGGTGCCATTTTTTGAAAAAATGTTTTTAATTCAATTCTCCATAGTGTAGGCTTGTTATTTGTCAAAAATTCACTAGTTTATAAAGTGCCAAAAATTTGGGTCTCTCAAGACGCATTTTCGACTGACTCTGACGTCCTATTTGCTTTAGTCTTGCACTAATTGCTCTAAGACACATTCTCAACTGAGTCTAACCTCTTTTGAGTGTGCACTTGCATATTTTGGGGGGCTCAATATTTTAGGGGGTGTGATTGCTTTTCACAACTTGCAAATCTTTGCTTTCATTCTCCTTTCTGCATAAATTCACAACTTGCAATCAACACAACTTCACCTAAATTCAGTTAAAAATGGATTCTTTTCAACTTAAACCCCTAACTCCATTCAAATATCATGAATGGAAGGTTAAAATGTCAATCATTCTTAGAAGCAAATGGTTGTATAAGATCACCATGGGTACTAAAGTAGAACCCAACACTGATGCTGAAAAGGTCAAGTGGTACAACCATAGTGATGAAGCCTATGGATTACTGAGCTTGTTTGTGTCTCCAAAACTTCTCTTTCATTTATAATCCTCCTAGACTCCCAATGACATATGGGACACCTTAGAAAAGTTATTTAGGAAGCTTGATGAGATGAGAGGTCATGATCTTGAAAATGAACTCATAAGTCTAAGTCCTAGAAACTTTGACACCCTACAGGACTTATTCACTATGTTTAAGCCTTAGATTGCAATTGAAATAATGCAGGATAGAGAAGAAAGATGATCAACTCATACTTTCTATTCTCACAAAGTTAGGTCCAAGTTATTCAGTCTTTGTCTCCACTTTCCATGCCACAAAAGTGCCCTTGGCACTACATGGAAAATGCCTTCTTTGGATTCATTCATTGCCGACTTGACTAGGGAGAAAGATAAGATAATTAAAATGGGCACAATGAAGTCTACTCAACCCCAAGCCTTGATAGCTAGAAATGGTAAGGATAAGACTTTAATAAAGGAGAAGAAGAAAAAGAATAAGGACCAAGAGAAGAAGAAAGAAAACACCAATCCTACCAAAAATAACACTGAGACTTTCTCTTCCAATGCTAAACCTAAGAAGGATAAGGTCAAGTGTGTCTATTGTAAAAATATAGGGCATGATGAACACAAATGCATGAAGAAACAAATAGATCACCTAACTCATCTTCTAGAGAAGAACAACATAGGTGTTCTTGAGTCCATCAAGCAGAATTCATCTACCCAAGATTCTACCAAGGCAAAAGGCAATGGTAAGGAGAAATTAAAAGGCAAGGCCCTTGTAGCTACAATAGATTCTACATCTTCATGGGTCATCGACTCGGGTGCTTCTCACCACATGGGCTCTTCACTAGTTAAGTTTTCATCTTTAGAGCCTTGTAGCATGACTTCAATTAATTAGTTTGGGTGATGACAAATTAGTTTCTATTGCAGGGAGAGGGTCAGTTGAAATGGAAGGAGGAACATTTAATAATGTTTTAAGTGTTCCTTCTCTTTTAACCAATCTCCTATCAGTGTACCAAATCACTCACATTTGTTAGGGCATGAAAGTTGAGTTTTCACCATATTCAGTGGCTATCAGGGAGTTGCATAGTGATACTACAGTGGCAGTGGGTAGGGAAAATCACCAAGCAAGGTTATATACCTTCTCACATTTTGCACTAGATTCTTCTCCAAAAATATTGCTGACTCATTTAGATGGAGTTAGAAAATTATGGCATGAGCGGTTTGGCCACCTTAACTACCGCTACCTTGAGCAACTTTGCAAACATGACATGGTCATTGGCTTGCCTCGTGTCCAATTCTCAAAAGGACTTTATGAGGGGTGCTCCCTTTGGAAGCATCCCGAAGCAAAATTTGACAAAGGCAAAGCTTGGAGGGCTTCACAACCTTTGGAGTTTGTCCACAGTGATGTATTGGGACACTTTTCCAAACCATCTTTCACAAGGGCTAAGTACATCCTCACTTTCATTGATGATTTCTGTAGGTACAGTTGGATATATTTTCTTAAACAAAAGTCTGAAGTGTTTGAAAATTTTCTAGACTTCAAGGCTCTTGTTGAGAAATAGAGTGAGAAATCCATCACGGTTCTTCAAATTGAGAATGGAGGGGAGTATGTCAGCATCAAGTTTGAGAAATTTTGCACCACAGAGGGATTGATTTGTAGTGCATAGTCACTTACAGTCCTTCACAGAATGGGTTGCATAATGCAAGAATAGGTTCTTGAAAGAGATGGGTAGCTATATGATTCACTCCAAATCCTTAGTACCACATTACTGGGCCAAAGCCATCAATTGTGCTTGCTACATTCAAAATAGGGTTGCTCATAAAGCTTTGAAAGTGATAACACCCTTTGAAGCTTAGCATAAAAGGAAACCTGATGTTGAGCACCTTAGAGTTTTTAGATCCCTAACCATGGCCCTCATTCCAAAGAAGAAACACAAAACTATGTAACGTTAGTCCAAGCCTTACATCTTTGTAGGATATCTGGATGATATTAAGGGATATTACCTTCTAGATCTAGTTACTCATGAGTTGTTCATCGAGATAAGTGTCCATTTTTAGGAGAGTCCTAGAGACTCAACACTTGACACTTCTCCCTCATTGGATCTACTTCTTCATGATGATTCCTCATCAGATTTAGATCAGCCACAACAATTTCTTGAGCCAGAGACATCTTCTTCTTCTTCAAGTTCAGACAGTGAGGATAGTGATGTAGAGTCATCCACCTCTAGTCAGTCAGAGGATGAAGAGTTATCACCTGACTCGCCCACTTTTAGGCCACTTTGGGCCAGACAAACACTTGAGAGTGTTGGCACTTGGGTAGGAGATCTCATAGTTGACAGACATACTAGGGGTGATTTTCAAAGAGATCCACATGCCTTCTTTGCTTCAGTTTTGGATCCATAGACTTTTCGAGAGGCATTGGGGGTACCTAGGTGGGATAGTGCTATGGAGGAAGAATATTCTTCCTTAATCAAAAATCACACTTGGGATTTGACTTCACTTCCTAAGGGAATAAATATGGTTTGATGTAGGTGGATATATCAGACCAAGTTTGTAGTAGATGGGTCAGTTGATAAGTACAAGGCGTGATTGGTCACCAAGGGTTTCTCATAGGTGGTAGGCATTGACTACTCAGAGACCTTTACACCTATTACAAAGATGAATTCTATCCAACTCACCTTGGCTATTGCCATAACACATGGTTGGGATGTGCATCAGATGGATGTGAAGAGTGCCTTTCTTCATAGAGACCTAAAGGAGGAGATCTACATGGAGCAGCCACTAGGATTTGTTCAAGATTCTTCCTTAGTATGCAGACTTAAGAAATCTATCTATGGCCTCAAATAGGCCCCTCAGGCTTGGTATGCTAAGATGGATTCCTTCCTTCTCACAGTGGGTTTCACTCGGTGCCATTCTGATCCCAATGTCTACTTCTTGTGGTAGGATGATTCGCTCTTGATTTTGGTTATATATGTTGATGACCTTTTGATCACCAGGAGTTCTTCATCAGCTATTGCAATGGTGAAGGCATCTCTTCAAGATAGATTTGACATGACAGACTTGGGTTTGTTGCACTACTTCCTTGGCATCAAGATCTCACAGTCAGATTTAGGGATTTCTCTTGCACAACCTAAGTATACTCTTGATCTATTGGCTCAATTTCACATGGCTGATTACAAGCCATTTCTGACTCCCTTTCTATTAGGATTCAAGCTTGAGGCTGATTGTTCTTCACCTTTGGTTGATGCCACTTAGTATTGATAAATTGTGGGTAGTCTCATCTACTTGACTCACATGAGGCCTGACATATCATATATAGCGGGACTTGTCTCTAGATTCATGCAGTAACCTCATGAGCTACATTGGAAAGTAGCTAAGAGGATCTTTCATTACATACATGATTCACATAGATACGATATTCATTATAGATTTGGCATAGAGGTTGACTTGGTTGGATATACAGATTCAGACTAGGCTGGTGATTCAAAGACTCGCAAGTCCACTTCTTGTTATAGTTTCTCTCTAAGTTTTGGTCCTATTAGTTGGTCTAGCAAGAATCAGAATGCTATTGCTATATCATCCACAGAGGTAGAGTATAGGGGAACTATTAATGCAACTACTAAGGCTATTTGGCTTTAGGGGATACTTTCTAAGTTTGGAATTCCTATCAGGCAGCCCACCATCATTTATTGTGACAACTAGAGTACCAATTATATTTGTAAGAATCCAGTCCAACACCAATAGACCAAGCACATAGATATTCACATGCATTTCATTCAGGAGCTTATTTATAGTCAGGTCATTGACTTGATATTTTGCTAGTCTTTGGAGCAGGTTGCAGACATCTTCACCAAACATTTCACTGAGATCAAGTTCATTCATCTACGAGCTCTTTTTGGGGTGCAGTCTACATCTACAACAACATCATCTTTAGGGGGGGCCTTCTAGCCTCTTCTTTCTTTTATGTCTCTCTTTTGGGGGGAGTTTTTTCCTAAAAATTTTCTCCTTTTCTCTATCTTATGGGAGATTACATTTGTACATGGGTACCTCATTAGGCCTAGTTGTCGGGACCCATCTTATATTTCCACACTGCCCACCTAAGCTGCACTTATGGGGGGTATTAGTGTATCTTTTTATTTTCCCTACTTTTTAATTAGAGAAATTGTATTTCTTGTGCATACATGGAGTTTTCCTACATTTGTGGGATAGGCTAGCTTATGTGGAGGTGTGTGGCATAGATGTGTCATAGGTGTCATAAGAACATTATAAATAACTCCCTTGATGGGAGTTACTTCTCTATTCTTAGCACCTTGTCACCACCTTTCATGGAGGAGTTACAATCTATTCTTGGGGTGCCTTGTCCACCTTTTATGGAGGAGTTACTTACGTACTCTCCTATATGTATCCCTCACTTTGGCCATCTTGTGTTAATTATATTTTGGTTTTCTCCATTTTGTCTTGTGCAATTTATCTTCTTGTGTTATTTTCAAATTGCTTTAGCATCTATGTGGTGTGCACTTGATTCAACTTGTGTGATCATGTCTCCATTACACTCGCATTCTCTGGATTTTGGCAACAACTCTGATAGAAACTTTCAAGAAATGTGATTGAGATTGGGGAGATATTTAGATAAGTGATATTCTCTTGTCTTGAGGTTTTACTACTTACTCCAAGCACCCTCAAGCATTGTTCCTTGTTTGTATAAGGACCTACAGGCATAAGTATAGTCAATTAGTTAGAGTGTGGTTTGTGATCCAATAAAGGGATAGTGGACTATAGATAGTTGATACTTCAAAATAGCTATCTCAAATAAGTATCAAGAAGCATGAAAAATTGAGGGAATTTGAGCACTATCTTACAATCAAGTATATAGTCAAAAATTGCACCTACAACTATGTTCAAACACAATCATATACCTAAGTTGCATTAGTAGATGGGAAACACAATAATCTAGGTCTCTAAGTAAGTCACATGCTCAAGAGATTACTTCATGGGATTCTAAGATGAAATATGAGTCTATAATGTCATGACAAAGGGTTATCCAAAGAAATATAGAGTCATTAAACTCTATCAAACGCTACAGTCATGAGAATAGAGTCATCCTTTAATACTAAATCATGTGGTTTAAGGGTTAGTGATATATATAGGTAATATCCAATGCAAAGATGTTTAAAATATGATGGACTTAAATGAGGTCAAGGTAAAGTTAATATATTTTTCAAAGGTAAACAAAAGTTAGTCCATACACCCACCTACAACCATAAAAACATACAATCATATCTTCATCCTATGGTGGTAAAAATCATGAAGTCAAGGTTATCAATGGTGGAGTTTATTTTAAAAATCAATGTTAGTTTAATAGATGATGAGATGAATCAAGGAGATATTGAAATGTTAATCTAAAACACTCATGACACATCGATACACCTAATAGATATACCCTTACAAGCCACATGTGAATTCAATTTATAAGCATGAAGAAGGGTATGAATATAATGGTATAAGTTTGAGTGGGTCAATAGGAGTAATAAAGTGATAAAATGACTTGAGAGAGGATGAGATAACATTCCAGGTAATAAAATTCAAGTCAATTCAAGTTAAAGGTAACCTATACCTTATAGTCTATACAAAACCCTCCAAGTGCTAAAAAGTACAATCAATCATGAGAGAGTGGTTTGTTTTCAATTTGATGGGAAAAGTGTGATAGATAAAACTTCATATTCAAGGGAATTATTAAATAAAATAATTATATATGAAATCATTAAATAAAATCATAATGTGAGGGTTTCAAACATGATACATAGTCTTTGACCTTTGATGGACACCTACAAACATAGTGTATTAAGGTAGAAATTTAGGGGATTCATGAGAGAAACAGTTAGAGATGAGAGCTTCATGATAATTAAATAATATTAAGTGGAAAATTATGATTATGATCATCAATAGATCATAAGAGGGATATAAACAAGACACGTCATATACATATAGTCATCTACCTTCACTATAGCCTTACAAAGGTCAGGACCCTTAGCATAGTCCCATGCTTCCAAGGTGTAACGTCAAGAACATTCAAGTCAAGGCTAGACATATGAGGGTAAATTAATCATATCAAGTGATCATGTACATATTAAATAATTTTCAATATAGGTAAGGCACTACTTGAACATGACATGAGGATATAAAACACAGACTTGTATGAATTTTAGACTATGGGAAGCCTAAAAACCTTGTTAGAAGAGAAAACATTCTAGAGAGAGGGGTGGATGATGATTTAAAATGAGGTTAGATAAATTAAATATACTATATGAATGTGAAATTTACATAATACACCTCCATTACTAATTAAAATGTCTACAATATGCATCTACATAGTCAAGTGCATATTCAGATAACATAAGATACATTTTGAAGAGAATTTTGAGATTTTTGGCATCTACATGTGGTTTCAAGACTGAAAACTTGGTAAAAAACATCATAAATAATTATGGAATATTTTATATCGTTATAAATACCTTTTCACAAGTGGAAGTGATCACTATTTTTACATAGTTCCCTATATGTCCATTCACTAACACCATTAGAATATGCAATGTTCTTGGGTGCATACAGGTTTAATAGAGGGTTTGAACTCCAATTTAGTGTTTTAAAATCATGGTATGAGGATAATACATCTTAAAAAGACCTATAAATAGTGTAAAAAATCTTATAAATAAGCAAACCATGCCCTTGAGGGCTAAAACAAGCAAGCAAACCTATAGGCCAAAAGGCAATTTAGGACCAATCAAGAAATAAATTCCTAAAAAGTGATTTTATGACATGATATAAGTCACATGATGATTATTTAAATCAAGGAGAATAAATTGAGGATTCATTTTCATCCCAAGGAGGAAATTAAAATTCTATAGTTCAAGACACCTATTCAAGCCAATTGATCAAATGCTCATATCTTTCACCACATCAATATTTTGGCTAAAAAATCTTGTAATTATTTTAAGACCCATAGTAAATTATAATTCATGAAAAATTTAGGTTAGTTTATAGTATGTGATTTATGAACAACTGCTAAGAGCATAAGTAGTCTAGAATGTAAGCAAAACCATATAGACAAATTTACTTCATGTGATATCTTCTCATATATTTTTCATGGGAAAGGAATATTTCAATGGATTTTGAGAGAATATTTATACCACACATTCATTTTATGAATATTTTATTTGGAGGATTGTACCTTATGAATCATCATTAAGAAGATTTAGCTCCAAAACCCTCCCAAACCCTCATAATGACCAGTCTTAATAAAATTTGATTCTCTTTCCATAAAAACCTCATGGATCAACATAAAACTTATTAAAAAATTAATTAAACTCAAATATGATCCTATAAATGCCAATTTATTATATCAAATTGTATGGATCAGGGCAAAAATAAGGTTTCTTAGATAAAAAACATGAAAAATGAGGTAAAATGAATTTTAAATGAAACAAAATATGTGTATGTTTAATATTGAGACTTTTTAATCATCATAAATTCATTATTAGGTCATAAATACTCCCAAAATTTCCCCTTCTAGTTCCTTCAAAATAGCTAGTCTGCAAGAAAATGAGGCAAAATTGACCTAGTTAACAATGGTGATTGAATTGCAAGAGTTTATTCATCAAGAATACCTATCTCATGGTGGAAAGAGTTTTATATGTCTAAATTTAATTTATTTTATATGTTTCAAGGTTTAATTATAGTTTCTAATTGATTTCAAGTGCAATAAGTAGGCTATTAGACCTAATTGGCCTAGTAAGCCTAATTAGTCAAACACTCAAAGTTGAAATTAGCTTTAAAAGGCTATCCAAGATTTATTTTGGAGTTGAAAAATTTTAAAAATGACATTAAATTTTATATTATCATGAACATTAATCCACAAAATTAATTTTCATGAAAGGGAGAGATCAAGAAGCAATTAACTAGTCTTAAGAGCCCATAACTCTAAATTGACTAATCATGAGTTAACTTGCAATTCATGAATTATCCTTGGTTTTAATGAAAATTAAGGGAATTAAATAAATTAAAAACAACTTAAAATTTTATTTATCCACCAAAATATGGCATAGATATCATTCAAAAGGAGCCAAAGCAAGTCAAAGGGCCCACCACTCCTTTCCAACACCAAAAAGAAGTTTCATGCAAGACAAGGACACTAAATAGATATATTGAAGATAATTGATATAAAATTGAATTAAAATTTTAATTGAGTTAAGATTAATTTCACTTCCTCTTCCCTTTTAAATTCTAATCTCTTGGCTAGTTGCTTATTTCTGCTATATACTCAGGATTTTAAGCCAATTTTCAAATCCTTCTCTTGGGCATGACTAGACTTTGGCAAGATTGAGATTTGTAACCTTTTTATAATGATTTTTTTTTTCGTATTACTATATGTTTTTATAGTGTGTAATAATGGTTTTATTTTCACTTGTCTTAGAATTTTCTCCCTTGGCAAGTCCTGATCTCACCTAGTTACTAGTTTGTCATATTATGTAAGTCATATTTAATGTTTCATATTGATTGATTAAAGATTACAGTGGATATAAATTGAATGTTTAGTGACTTTAATTAGGCCTATTCCATAATTTACCACATGATTTCATCAACTGATGAAACCTCTATATGAAATAATGATGCATATGAGTGATTTGGAGTTGTAGATTTAATCATTATTTTGTCATATTAGTGTTTTATGAGTTTAGATAAAGTGGATGAACCAAAAATATAGGTGTGTTGAGGTCAATAGACCACCTTTTTTGTAAAATAGGGACCCTCATGTAAAATTATGTAAATTTATTCCTTAAATATTAAAATACACTTGGTCAAAGTATCATTAGCATGATTTCACATTATTTTTATTTGAAGATCATCCACACCATGGTCTGGCTGACTTATTTGTTCATGATTTTTATTTAATCTTATATAAGGTGGTAACATTGATTATATATGTTTCATGTTGTAGGTTTAATGGATCCCATTTTGGAATGAATATGATTTGGGTTTTATTCTTTAATGTTAAATTGATCTTTTATTAACCTTGGTTTATAATTGATTTGTCAAATTCATATTTTTAAACCTTAGCCTAATGTTCTACTTGGACATTTTAAGTTAAATTTTGTGGGAGACTTTTATTTAAGTTTAAATGGAAAAAAAATAGTAATACCATGGTCTTAGTTTAATATTTATCCTAAGGCTTGGTTATGTTTTTTCACACAACCAAACCTTAGGCTAAAAATCTTATGTAGTGTTACTTTTATTACTTATCCTAAGGCCTTATCCCAACATTCCATTTTATTTATTTATAAAACAAAACCCCAAGTTAAAACCTTATGAAAATTCAATTTTGTGAGGTCCCTTTTGTTCTATGTTTATCACCTTGGTCTGAAATCTTCATGCCTAGGTCCTTTTATTATTCTTAGGGTCCTTATTATATGTTACAAACTTAGCTTCAAAAAACATAGACTAAAATATTCATATTTATTAATATGAATGAAACCATGGTCTAAAATCTTTATGTTTATTCATTTTTAAATTAATGGAGTCCCATATAATTTTTTTTGAACTTAGCTTAATCCTTTTATCCTAAGTCTTGAAGCTAACTTAATATTTCATCTAATGTAGGGACTAGTCATGTTCAACTACTTCTATCCTAATTTAAGTGGAGGACCTAGATCAAATGGAGTGTGATCAATGATGAGAAGTAATGGACCCCAGTTAAACATTGAGCACATTTTATAGATTAATAGTACACATTATAGTGTAAATATCATGATAAATAGAGCGTATCAAGTTAAATATTTTCAAATAAAGCTCTGAGTTAACATAAGACTACTATGTGGTGAAAACACCTTTGCTGATAGAACTGACAGGTGTAGAGCTCAAAATCCCTGTGAGACTACCAAGTGACATAGCCTTAGGGCCTAGTGCATGATAAATACTAAGTAGTCAACATGTGGTACATGCATAATGCAAAGCAAACTAGAATATGATAAATGGTAGGATTGGCAAATATTCCCCATAACTATGTTAAAATTGGTGATCATGTGATCATCAAAGGCATTCCTGTTGACATAAAATGATGGTCAAAAGGATGTAAATTTTAACATAACTATGAGCCTTGATCATGTGGTCAAAATTTATGGTCATGTGATCATCAAAGACATTCCCACTGATGTCAAATTATGGTCATGAGGACATTAATTTCAACATAGTAAAGAACCTAGTTCATGTGTTCAAAATTTATGATCATGCGACCATCAAAGACATTCCTATAGATATCAAATGATTGTCATGAGGATTTGAATTTTAACATAGTAAACTTGGATCCAAATTTTAAAAGGCAATGGTCATTTTTGGATAGTGATGAATAAAATGACCTAGGATGCTATGGAAATATCATGTTAAAGCTATATATATGAGTATAATAGGCCAAATTAAAGACCCTACAGACCTAGTAATATAAAGGGTTAGAGTATAAGCTCACAATGTCTAAACTAACTATGCCATTGGAGAATTTATTATACTCAAGCAACTTGAATATGGGACCATGCCTGTTTTAGGCCAAGAGCATTAAGGAACCATAAAGATCTTATAGTCGTCAGTGGGTCTCAAGGTTAGGTGAAATAATAATGTTTTTTTTAACCATAATTATATTATATTCTAAAATAGGATAATATTTTTGTATAGACATGCATAATTTATAAGATCACATTTTCTATAGGTTAGTTCATTAGAAAATATCATTTGTTATAAAATGTAACAAAAAGGATAATTGGCTTATACACATGTTCAAATGTAACTTGATAACATTGATCGACATGCTTCCTTGCATATTATAAAATGAGCATTATAAATATTAAAAAAATGATGGATTTACTAGAACCAAATTACTTTGTAAACTTTGAGCAATTAATACAAGAAAGGAATTTTTCAAAGATTGTCCAGTATTTGCTTGTGTGAAGTGTTATATGGTTTCTATCTTAGTTGTCTAGTTTCACATTTAGATTTGAATGGTTCTTATGGATACTATATGTATTTCATGAATGAAAAATTTCTAACTAGTTCTTATTCTAGATTCATTGAAAGTTATTATGCTTACTTCATTTATTTCACTTCTTTTGCATTTGGGGTAATGTTGTTTACTTGCAGGAGTGAGTCTTTAAACTGAGCTTAGTTCTTATTTTCATCATTTCATACCTTCCTTTGAATCTTTATTGATGTATGTTGTGATTTGGGCTTAAGATATTTCACTTCATACATTGGTTAAATGTATGTTCAAATGATATTTGAACTTTGTCATAATGTTTGTAACAAATACCAATAACCTCCTTCTTTTTGCCCTACCATTCCTTTTGCTTATTTTTAACTAGATCACCTTAGTTTAATGGTAATTATACATATCCATCTTATATTAGTTATTATATTTATCCTTGATCATAATTCACTATCCTTATCATAATATAATGCATATTTTACATAGATCTTCTATTCAGGCATGATGGCTCCTAAACATCACTTAATATAAATATTGTGAAACAGTCATTTGTTCTACCTCTATTCCGCCAATAAATAACATGATTATGATAACTTATAACTCATGCATTTATTTCTTAGGAAATCTAAAATGATAAGTGTTTATTAAACACTCTTAGCACCTATATTACATATTTAGGCATAAATAGGAGGAGCTTCACTGGTGCTAGAAGGATGGCCTTTAGTTAGATCTTTATGAATTTGTATAATATTTGCTAATTTTGGTGTGTTTTGATCAAATATTGGTTTATTATTTTCATATTTGAGTGATCCTTTTCTCAATTGTGTAAAAATCATCAATATTTATGGTTGTAGACCAGTCTTTAGGTTCCTTTAACCAAAGATTGATATTCTTTGAAGATACATAGATATTCATGCAAAGGTAGCTCATGATTTGTGTATTCCTTGAATTTAAGGTTAATAATAATAATATTTTACAAATATTTACTATTTATTTTCAAATTTGAGTTCATTCAATATTAAAGGTTTTAAGATCTATCTCATCCATGAATCTAGATATATCTTTGAAATAACCTAGTAAAATATAGTCATGATCTACATATATTTGTGAAAAATTAGCTTAACGTGAAAAATTAATCATTTTACTTTGTAAATATCAATTTAATGCATCATATTTTATATATATTTTAAGGTCACAAGCTATAACTACATAAGGTGAGGCTTGTGCAAGCAAAATTCCCAAATTCTCAAACAGTTCACTAGTTTAACGTAATCCTGTGTTCAAGGTATGGGTCGGCTAGGTGGTTCTTCAATTAACATGTTAGCTATAGTACATGATAATCCTCAAAATATATAAATATATTTTCCTTCTTTTAGTCCTATAGGTGTTGTTACTATTCAGGAACACATCAGGGTCTTTAAGTCTACCTTAAGATTGTTAAATGTTGTTCATGAAGATGTTTCCTATAAATTGTTTCATTTTAATCTTAGAGATGAATCATACGATTTTTTTCTTAACCTTCTCAAGGATTTCATTTTTAGTTGGAATGATTTTGATAATTATTTCAATTTTTGAAAGACCATCAGTCCATATGTCTTTTATAAGTAATTCCTTACTATGAAAAATGATTCAAATGAAACCATTAGAAATTTTAATGATATATTTGAAAATATGATTAATAAAATTATAGGTCATTATATACATATCAAGGCTTTAGCTTTAGATATTTATAATGATGATTTATATCCATTGACTTCTATGTTTTTAAAAATATCTACTAGAGTTATTGATACATTAGATTTAGCATATGTTGAAGCCATGGTAATCAATGACCAAATGCAAAACCAAGGTCAAATGGAATATATTATTCCAAATGTCAATCTTAATTTGCCTATGTTGAATGTAACTTATAATGTAATTTAAAACAAACCTACACCTAGGTTTCAAAATAGAAATACTAAGTCATCTGAGAGCATGCATGAAATGAATCTTTGTGATATAGATTTGGATAATTAGTGCATTATTTTTGAAGCATATAAATATTAAATAAATGCTTCTAAAATAGTGCCTAATTACGATAATGTTACAGGTGCATTTGGATTTATACAATCTTTTGATTTTCTATTTGAAGACAAAATTGAACCTAAAGATGGTTTTAAAGAAGGAACATATCCTCAAGATGAGAAACCTCATGAATAATATCAAATATAAGGTAAATTCTCTTCAAAAGATAGTTTTGAGGACACTTCATATGAAGACATTGCTAAAATTGAAGATACTACTAAAGAAGATGACCATGAATAGTAATTATACCAAAATTTCTTGAAATAAATTGAAGCTAAGATGAATGAAATTCCTGAGGATGTCATTGAAATAATTTTGGAAGATGAAAATGAGGATGAAGATAATGTAAAAAATCAATAACTTTCATATGACTCCATCAAAGGGTCAAAAATATGTGACCAACATGTTTTTGATGATGAGATTCCTAATGAACTCCATTCAATTCATAAATATGAAGAAGCCTTTTGAGTTGACTTGGAATATATTTTAAAAAAAAAATTGGTAGTCGAAGTCCATCCCGAAAATAACCTAATGAATACATCAATCTAAAGATACTATCCAAGCTACCATTATTAAGTGAAGATGATATAAGCCACTACCTATCTATGGATGAAGTAGAACTAGCACTCCTAATACAAAGTATAAGAATTTAGGAAGAAGATGATTGGGTCTTAGATTCATATCTTTGAACCATGCATCTGATAATGTTGATAGGAGACCAAGCTACATCACCTAGAAGACATAAACATATAAGTTCTCCTAACCATAAGAAGAGGCCACTGAATGGAAGTAATCATGGTTCAAGGTTTTATAGTAGGCTAAATAATTTTCCATTTGATCTGGGAGGTAATTACTTTGTGTAGTTAGTATAGAGATTAATTTATTTTCCTTATTATTCTTTGTTTCTTGCATTTTTCCTTCATATCCCTTGTTTATATATAGTGCCTATTTATATTTGTTTTTTTTCTCTTGTTTTGTTCCTTGGTTTTAAATAATTCCTTTTAGATAATTCTCAGCTCAAGTTCTATCTAAATACTCAAGAGCTTCATGTTTAGAAATAAAGGTATGACTTATCAACATTAGTTGATCATGGATTGTTGAAATATGAGCTTGATGTTGTAGTTTAGAGAAGCTAGCAAAGAATGATGGATAAATTAATTGTTCCTTTAGATTTTAAACCTTGTTCTAATCTAAGATTGGTTTTAAGAAAGATTACACCTGTAGGATGAAGGTTTAAACTATTAGGACATAGTCATGCTTACACTTAAAAAACATTAATTGCCTAGGATAAAGTTTACAACCAAGGATGATTATCTAAAAATCAAACACTTGACCAAATCCCTAAACTTGGCTAACCTAGTTCCCAACCTTTGATAGAAAGTCAAAATAAAATAAGAGCTTATTACAAAAATGAAAAAAATTCTAAGAAAAGGTGATTCTAGTAATCTCCATTGAGGTTATGGACATCTGGCTAGAAATGGAGCAAGGCCTTGAGTGGATCCAAAGGCATTGCTATTAGGGATATGGATGCATGACTGGTAGTAGAGTAATGACCAAGCCTTTTTTGAGCTAAGCATGGTCCTTAATTAATATCCAAACATGGTAAAAGTCAATGTTAGTGATTAAATCCATGAACATGGAAGTTGTTCGCTAAATCATTTGGTAATTAATAAGTGCAATCAAAGCACACACACAACATGACTGAGTTTTGATGTTCAATCTTAATTTTCATATGCAAGATTTGTTTTAACCATGTACTGATCTTAATAATGGTGCCTAATCAAATAGAATAAGTATTTTAATTATTAGTCTAAACTAGAGTCTATGAATTCTAACATATTTCTATGTTTCCCCTAGAAGTCACCATTTGTTGAGGTTAACACATTGCATTTCTATAAAATAGGGACCCTCATGTCAAATTATGAAAATTTGTTGGTTAAATATTAAAATACACATAGTTAGAGTATCATTAGCATGATTTCAAATTATTTTTATTTTAACATCATCCACACCATAGTCTAGATGACTTATTTATTCATGGTTTCGTTTTAATTTTATCTAAGGTGATAACATTGAATATCTATGTTTTAGGTTGTAGTTTTAATGGAGTTTATTTGGGAATGAATATTCTTTGGGTTTTATGATTCAATGTAAAATTTATCTTTTAGTAACTGTTGACGCTGGAAAGTGCACCCAGCGGCAGGAACACAGATTCCTGCCCTCTCCCCGCAACATGGAAACCCCTCTCTCGCCTGTGGGACGGCGAAGCAGGAGAGGAGAGTCTCTAGATATGGGCTAGTTCCCTCTGATGTATCTTGTTTGTTTCAGGTAATGCAAAAATATAGATATATAGGTATACACTTGGGGGGTTGAAAAGAGAGAGAAAAGCTTGAAAACAAACAGCCTACTCTAAAAGAGGTGATACACCAAAAACATGAGTGACCTTCCAGATCCACTCTCAGAATCAGGGGAAATGCAAGTATACTCTACACATCTGGTAGAGGGATCAGGCTGCTAAGACAAAGGGGGAGGCTATAATGGAAAATACGTCACAGAGGTTTACCGAGGTGCTGTAGAATGCACACTTGCAAGCAACTTACTCTGTTCTGTCTTTCTCAAGTATTGCTCTTCTCCTTTCAGCTGTAGAACCGGTCCCTATAGATAGCTGGTCTATTGGTATTACCTGTGAAAGCATGAAAGATAATGACTAAACACAGATGATACTCAGGGCATACACAACAAATCAATCCAAGATGGAGGTAAAAACTGTATTTTTATTGATTCAGGTGGGAAATTTGCAGAGCAGTGCTCTTTACAAAACTCAGGAAGATCCCCAGAAAATGACTAAGTCCTTGTATTTATAGCAGAAGAGCCAAGAGAAGTCACATTGAAAAGTGTGAAAAACACTATTGATGACGTCACAAGTCTGCCAAGACCATGCTAGTTGCCTCATTTTGCGTGCTGGTCTTCTCCTTTGGTGGCTGGGTGGGTTTTTTCTTGTGCACTGCAGGGGAATTTTGCCACCCTTATAGTGGGCGGTGATTTTGCCACCCTTTGCATGAACTTTATGTAGGAATATCTGTCGACGTCGGCCGATAATCTGCCGATGGCGGCAATCTTGCCGACGTCGGTTAAAGTAAGCTGCCGACGTCGGTAGAGTTATACTCTGCGCGGCAATTTCCCTTTCCCTGCCATGGGGCAGGGTTTTCCATTTCACCGCCATGGGGCGGGGTTTTTCATTTTGCCGCCATGGGGCGGGGTTTTTCATTTTGCCGCCATGGGTGGGCTTTTTCGATTCACCACCTTGGGGCGGGTTTTTTCATTTCACTGCCTTGGGGCGGGCTTTTCTGGTTTTTTGTGCCTGCCCTTGTGCTGCTGACGTCGGTCTCTGTAAGGTGCCGACGACGGTAGTATTGCCGACGTCGGCCAATGTCTTTGCTTTTCTTTGTGTTTTGGGCGGTGAATTCACCGCCCTCTGCATTTTCTCTATAGACGGGCTCATTTTACCCGCCCTTGTAGTGGGCGGCGAATCTGCTGCCCTCTGCATTTTTTCCTGCCTCTTTTTTTGACTAAGTGTCGAACACTCTATTTTTTTTTCTTCTTCTCTTGTGGACGTCTGAAGACTCTGTCCTTTGCTGCCTATTCTCTGCAACGACGCTGTCAAAACCTGAAAGTGGACCTTGCAACCTGAAATGACTGGGCCTGCGAAGCAGGTGTAGGAGGTGACCAAGATTTTGCCTGAGGGGCAAAATTGGGTCAACAAATTGGTGACTCACGGGGGAAGCGTGCCTGCTATGCTTAGAACCCAGTTGCCTTACATATCCATTGAGTGCGGAGTCGGATGGTGACCTTGAAGCAAGTTCACAACAACTTTGAAGATTTCAAAATCAAAAATACAGAAATTACCCCCACTGCCAAGGGAAACACACAAGACTAAAAACAACTAACTGTGCAAACTGCACTTAGGGAAAACAGGGAAGAAAACAAGGGAAACTATGTATGGTGGAACCAAAAATTCAGTGACAATGCTTCAGGTGTATCCCATTGACTGGGATACGCAATTCTTCGCCGTCCAACCTGGAGAGCTAGAACGCATTATGTTGCTTGCACTGAGTAATTATGTAAGGACCGCTCCAGAGGGCATCAAATTTTGCATGTTTTCCAGGCTTAGCTCTATCTTCATCCCATTTTAAGACAATGTCTCCTTCGACGAAACTCTTTGACGAAGACTTCTTGTCGAAATGCTTTTTTACCTGATACTGGCGACTGATCATAGAGACCATGGCCTGGTTCCTTACCTCCTGGAGCTCCATTAGTTCACATAATCTGACCTCCATGCTACTTCCTTCTTCTAGCTGCAGCTGATGTGTGAGGTCCAGCGCTGGCAATTCGAGTGAGATAGGAAGCCTTGCTTCCCTTCCATACACAAGCGTATATGGAGAATTTCTGATTGATCTTTTCGGAGTGATTCGATCGGCCCATAGAGCTGTTTTTAACTTGGCATGCCAAGTTTTCTGATTTTCTTCCATGGTCCTCTTTATAATCTTGATCAAATTTTTGTTAGTAGACTCAGCTAGTCCATTCCCCTGCGGGTAGTAATTTGACGAAGTGCTGAGGTATATACCATACCTTAGTGCCCATTCACTAGTTTTGGTTCCTAGAAAAGCCAAGGCATTATCTGAGATTATAGTGGCTGGGACCCCAAAACATGTCACTAAGTCCTCATAGAAATCTAAGACTGCGCTCTCATTTGCTTCCTTCAAAGCAATGGCTTCCACCCACCTGGTGAAATAATCCGTAGCAGTCAGGACCCACTTGTGTCCGGCACTAGAGGGAGGGTTGATCATCCCTATGAAATCCAGGCCCCACTACATGAATGGTTGCTCAACTTGAATGGGCTGTAGGGGCATGGCAGCCAATCGCTGCTTTCCATCAAAGAGTGCACACTTCTGACACTTCCTTACCCAGGCATGGGTATCCTTGAAGAGAGTGGGCCAGAAATAGCCAGCTCTCATTATTTTTGCTGCTGTTGTCTTAGGGGTGAAATGGCCACCTGCTGGCCCATTGTGAAACTCAGCCAATACCTTTTCAGCCTGACTGGAGTCAATGCATCTCAAGAGAACCCCAGAGATATCCTTCCTAAATAATACTCCATCAATCAAAACATAGGGAAGGGACTGAAGTTTAAAATACCTTCTTCCGGCCCTATCGAGACCCTGTGGACATTCGCCCGTAAGAAGGAAACGCCTCATGTCTAGTGTCCAATCTCTTACGACAGCTGGTTCTTCTGCAGTGGCTGCGTCATGGATCAGCAAGCTGTCTTCACCCCTTTGTCTCAAATTTGCGGCTAGCTGTTCACACAGGCCCCTTCCTCTAACCAACTTGGTGATTTTGATGTCTATGTTGTACTCCATTACCTTGGTGATCCATCCCGCTCTTTTCTCGTTTAAGTCTCGATTGGTCAAGAAATCCTTGACGCCAGGATGTGGAACCATGAGATGGATCCTGCTGTTCGACAACATATATCTGAATTTCTTCAGGCTGCGCACTACTGCCAAGACTTGCTTCTCTACATAGGTGTACCTAGTTTCAAAGTCCTCTAACCCTTGGCTGAAAAAAGCGAGTGGTTGCTCGAGGTCATCACTGTTTGCTTGAGTAAGCATGGCAGATATCACTTCTCCGTTACTGAAGGTATAGAGATTGAGGTCTTTATTGAAGTCGGGGCTGATCAGAGCGGGAGCCTGGGTCAAAGCCTGTTTGATAGCTTCAAAGCTATCCTTTCTTGGCGTTGTCCATTTGAATTCTTCACCCTTCTTTAGCAAGGAGGTTAGGGGTTTAACTATTTCAGCAAAGTTTGAAATGAACCTCCGAATGAAATTTATTCAGCCAAAGAAACTCTGCAGGGCTTTCTTGTGCTTCGGTAGGGACATCTCCAGAATGGAGCGGACTCTCTCTGGGTCAATAGACAAACCTTCCTTGGACACAATGTGGCCAAGAAGTTTCCCCTCATGAACCGCGAATACACATTTCTTTGGATTTAGGGAGATGCCAAATTCCCTGCACCTCTCAAAAATCTCCCTGAGGTGCTTCATATGTTGTCCTACCTCTTTGGAGAAAACTGTTATATCATCGAGGTACACCAGCACGTTTCTATTTATCAAACCACTGAAAGCCATGTCCATGGCTCGCTGGAAAGTAGCACCAGCATTGGATAGCCCAAAAGGCATCTTCTGGTAGGCGAATGTTCCCCATTTAGTGGTGAAGGCTATTTTGTATTGGTCACAGTCACGCACCAGAATCTGATTATATCCCGAATAGCCATCCAGGAGGGAGAAGCGTTTGGAACCAATTACCTTTTGAAGGATCTGCTCCATGTTTGGAAGGGGATAATGATATTTTAAAGAGACTTTATTAAGGTCTCTAAAGTCAACACACAGCCTGATCTCCCCATTTTTCTTTCTAACTGGAACCAAATTAGCCAACCATGAGGAATGTTTGATCGGAAATATAATGCCAGACTCAATCAACTTGGTCAATTCTTTCCGCATAAGGAGCTCGACCATCGGGTTAACAGGTCTCTACTTTTGTGTGACAGGTTTTGGGCCTTCAACTAATTCAATGGTGTGTTGGGCGAGCCTTGGATCGAAGCCTTTCAAGTCGCTATAGTTCCAGGCAAAAATATCAGGGAACTCCTGGCACAGCAGGATGAAAGCTTGTCTTTCTTGAAACGTGCAGACCTTGCCAAGCGCCAGCAACTTATCCTTGAAGATTTCTACTTTTTCATAATTCTCCTCTTTGGTAGTGATGCATGCTTTGTCATTTCTTAGTTGGTCCTCTCCGTTGAAAATACTTTCAAGTGTGATCAGACCCTTAGGGAGTTTATTGTTCTTCAATTGAACAATTTGATTTCCATATTGCTGCTGCAATTTTTCCTGATTGTGGACCGCAAATTCAGCTTCCTTCTTTAGGAAAAGGGCTATTTGTTGGTCGCTTTCGAAGACCTGCCAGTTTGTAGCATTGTCTGGAATTGAAGGCCGGACCACCACTTTTAAATGGCGCAAAATACAACCCCTGCTTATCTCTTTTGAAACATCAAATTGGGCACCAACAGCTGCCAATCTGTCAGCCTGCTTATTCTGTTCCCTAGGGATAGAGGTAATGTTAAGAGCAAGGAAATCCTCCATCAAGTCCCAGACTCTGTGCTTGTAAGATTTCAGTAAAGAGTTCTTGGTCAGGTTCAGGCCTCTGATTTGGTTCACTATTAGTTCACTGTTCCCCAGGATTTGCAATTTTTTGATCCCTCTCTTTCTTGCCCACTCAAGTCCATGAATCAAAGACTCATATTCTGCAACGTTACATGTGCAAGAGAAATGGAAACGAAAAGCTGAAAAGTACCTTTCTTCAGAAGGGGAGACTAACATTACCCCACCACTAGCACCCAGTTTGCTTCTGGAACCGTCGAAATATAGCTGCCACAGGCCAAGATCTTCTTTGTTTTCCTTCATTATATTGGGCATGACGGCACTCTCTTCATGCAAGCAATAGATGCCAAGGTCTACCTCCTCAATAAACTTATAAGGATCGTGTTCAAATTTATCGCTTCCCCACTCATCCAAGAGTAGATCTGCGACTCCTTCAAGAGCAGAAGATGAGGACTTGTCTGTTTGAGAGTCTTCTGGATCAATGATAGTATAACTGACATTCACTGCCTTGGGTGAATAGGACTCTAGGTGGTCCTTATAGAGTGGCTCAGATTCAATTTTCACTTTGGTCCCATACTTGGTTCTGAAAACCAGGTATGACCAATTTGCTGCTAGATAACCACCTATCTTGGACGTAAAGTCCCTAGGCAAATAGATTGCAAAATATGGAGGAACGTCTGCTACCACTATATCTTGAGGGATTGAGAATGTCGGGCAGGCATGCAATGTTAAACTCAATCCTTTCAGGACTCCGACTGTCTTTGCGAGTGTCCCATCTAGTTGTAAGACTCCTTTGTTCATTGCTTCGTACTTTAACCCCATCTTATCAGCAATGCATTTAGGCATTATTGAAGTGTTGGCCCCGCTATCAATTATGCAATTATGTACTAAGAAATCTCCAATGATCAAAGATACATAAAAAGGGGGAGTCTTTTCTTCTTTCCTTACCTAACCTGGAGCAGAAGGCTGCCCATTCATCATTAGGACATTATTAGTGTTTGTTGGGATGGCCTGGCGATCTAGCTCATGCAATTCTTTCTTCAATACCTCCTTTTGTCCCGGAAGAGACAATGAATCCCATAGAGAAATGCTCACATGCAATTTCTTCATTTGATCAACTATATTAACTTGGGGACTGACTCCTTTCGTGTTTTCCTTTGGGCTGATCCCGGCTGGAGCTTTAGACTGAGGAGCTGGGGGTACAGATGGTTCACCGGAAATTGGGGCCTTTTGAAAAGGGTGTGGTGGAGGATTCACTGCTGCCCGAGAGGAAGCCTGCACTTCTCCAACTGCTCTTCTTTTAAATCTTGTATTGGCCGCAACACAATCAGCATGATTGCCTGCAGCGCCTCCATGATTAATTGCACAGAGCTCGCCCTCTTCGTGATTTATCAGGGTAGAATCCGGCTGAGTCTGATTGTTGCTTGTGCTGGTTTGAGCTGGGAACTCAAAAAATTGAGAAAAATCAGCACCTTGATTTTCTAAATTCTGGCAAAAATTTATCATGTCATTCGGGTGGACAACTTGCTCTTGACCTTGTCCCATGTTTGAACAACCTGGCTGCTCCTGCACTAGATTGTTCTGTATAGGTACCATGGCTTTAGATGACGAAGGAGGGCCTGGGTTAAAATTTTGATAAGGCCTAGTTGTAGTGAGCTGCCCCTGACCTTGGTTATAATTTTGAAAGGGGGGTCTAGGGGCATGGCCATAATTTTGATAACTCTGGTTTGGCTTGTGGCTTTGAGCTTGCTGCCTTTTAAGGGCAACAAGTTCATTTGACATGCTCTGCAACAGGCCCTTAACTTCACTTAATTCATTGGATGGAACAGCAGTTGGCTTTTCAATGACAGGTAGGGGGGCAATTGTAGGAGAGACTGCTTGAATTGGGGGCAGCGGTTCTGGGAAAAGTGGCATGTGAGGTCTAGGGGCGATTTTTCCAGCTTGAATCAAGCAATCATCGGCCGCAATGGCTATGTCATACGCAGCGGGCAGTATGTGTCCCCCCATAGATTGAATCATCATAGCAATGTCACTATTTAATGCTTTTAGATAGTATAAGAAAGCGTAGCTAGGGGTCGGCCTTACCAGGATGGGAATTCTATCCCAAGTCTTTTGAAACCGCGTATTGAAGTCCTGCATATATTCATGCAGAGCTCTTTTTATAGTTGTCAACTGCTCAGCAAGAGAGAGGCCATCACTTTTTTCCCCAAAACAATCAGTTAAACGAGTGCCCAATTCGTTCCAAGAATGTATGGAATCCACAGGCAAGGTGCCGTACCAGTCGAGAGCTTTCCCCTTCAGAGACAAGGCTAACAGTCTGATGGCAATATTTTCTTCTGTTATATTATGAATATTGCAAAGGTTGGCAATATTTTTTATATGCTCAACAACTGTAATAGGTCCCACTCCATCAAAAAAAGGCACATTTTTTAGAGCTGTTCCGGGGATCGGATCATAGCGTGGGAGGTTTAAAGGACTTTCACCATGAAAAGCTGCAAAAGGCAAGGCCATGGCTGGAACAGGTTGTATTTGTGGCTGAGCTGGGTTGGTGTTCCTAGCAACAGGTCTAGGAGGATTTATCAGTGGATAAGGGTGAGTTCTTCCAAACCTGAGTCTTTTAGCGGAGTTTAAAGGTAGTTCAACGAACTCAAAGGGGACCCTTCTTGAAGCTGACCTGGTGGTAACTTTTGGCATATAGGTTAAGTAACTGGTCTTTAAAAAAAAAGAACTGAGCTCTTACCAGTGGAGTCGCCAGATGCTAGAAATCTTTGAAAATCACTATAGCAGGACCAACATTAATCTTGAAATACTACTGTGTTAAAAATTGATAAAATTGCAGTCCCACCGGGCGTGCCAGAACTGTTGACGCTGGAAAGTGCACCCAGCGGCAGGAACACGGATTCCTGCCCTCTCCCCGCAACATGGAAACCCCTCTCTCGCCTGTGGGACGGCGAAGCAGGAGAGGAGAGTCTCTAGATATGGGCTAGTTCCCTCTGATGTATCTTGTTTGTTTCAGGTAATGCAAAAATATAGATATATAGGTATACACTTGGGGGGGTGAAAAGAGAGAGAAAAGCTTGAAAACAAACAGCCTACTCTAAAAGAGGTGATACACTAAAAACATGAGTGACCTTCCAGATCCACTCTCAGAATCAGGGGAAATGCAAGTATACTCTACACATCTGGTAGAGGGATCAGGCTACTAAGACAAAGGGGGAGGCTATAATGGAAAATATGTCACAGAGGTTTACCGAGGTGCTGTAGAATGCACACTTGCAAGCAACTTACTCTGTTCTGTCTTTCTCAAGTATTGCTCTTCTCCTTTCAGCTGTAGAACCGGTCCCTATAAATAGCTGGTCTGTTGGTATTACCTGTGAAAGCATGAAAGATAATGACTAAACACAGATGATACTCAGGGCATACACAACAAATCAATCCAAGATGGAGGTAAAAACTATATTTTTATTGATTCAGGTGGGAAATTTGCAGAGCAGTGCTCTTTACAAAACTCAGGAAGATCCCCAGAAAATGACTAAGTCCTTCTATTTATAGCAGAAGAGCCAAGAGAAGTCTCATTGAAAAGTGTGAAAAACACTATTGATGACGTCACAAGTCTGCCAAGACCATCCTGGTTGCCTCGTTTTGCATGCTGGTCTTCTCCTTTGGTGGCTGGGTGGGTTTTTTCTTGTGCACTGCAGGGGAATTTTGCCGCCCTTATAGTGGGCGGTGATTTTGCCACCCTTTTCATGAACTTTATGTAGGAATATCTACCGACGTCGGCCGATAATCTGCCGACGGTGGCAATCTTGTCGACGTCGGTTAAAGTAAGCTGCCGACGTCGGTAGAGTTATACTCTGCACGGCAATTTCCCTTTCCCCGCCATGGGGCGGGGTTTTCCATTTCACCGCCATGGGGCGGGGTTTTTCATTTTGCCGCCATGGGGCGGGGTTTTTCATTTTGCCGCCATGGGCGGGCTTTTTCGATTCGCCGCCTTGGGGCGGGTTTTTTCATTTCACCGCCTTAGGGCGGGCTTTTCTGGTTTTTTGTGCCTGCCCTTGTGCTGCCGACGTCGGCGGTTCTACCGACGTCGGTCTCTGTAAGGTGCCGACGACGGTAGTATTGCCGACGCCGGCTGATGTCTTTGCTTTTCTTTGTGTTGTGGGCGGTGAATTCGCCGCCCTCTGCATTTTCTCTGTAGACGGGCTCATTTTACCCGCCCTTGTAGTGGGCGGCGAATCTGCCGCCCTCTGCATTTTTTCCTGCCTCTTTTTTTGACTAAGTGTCGAACACTCTATTTTTTTTCTTCTTCTCTTGCGGACGTCTGAAGACTCTGTCCTTTGCTGCCTATTCTCTGCAACGGCGCTGTCAAAACCTGAAAGTGGACCTTACAACCTGAAATGACTGGGCCTGCGAAGCAGGTGTAGGAGGTGACCGAGATTTTGCCTGAGGGGCAAAATTGGGTCAACAGTAACCTTGGTTTATAATTGATTGGTCAAATTCATATTTTGAAACCCTAGCCTAATGTTTTTCTTGGACCTTTTAATTTAAATTTGGTGGGAACCTTTTATTCAAGTTTAAGTGGGAAAAAATTAATAATATCATGGTCTTCATTTAATTTTTATCCTAATGCTTGGTCATGTTTTTCAACACAATTAAGCCTTAGGCTAAAAATCCTATGCAGGGTCACTTTTATTACTTAACCTAAGGCCTTATCCCAAAGTTCCATCATATTTATTTATACAATGAAACCCTAGGTTAAAACATTATGCTAAGTCATTTTTGTTAGGTCCCTTTTGTTATATTTTTATCACCTTGATAAAAAAATATTCATGCCTAGGTCATTTTATTATTCTCAGGGTCCTTTTTATATGATGTAAACTTAGCTTAAAAAACCTTAGACTAAAATATTCATATTTATTAATAGAAATAAAACCATGGTCCAAAGTCTTTATTCTAATTTTATTTTAAATTCACAAGGTCCCATATAATTTGTTTCGAGCTTAGCTTAATCCTTTTATATTAAGTCTTGAAGCCTAACTTAATTATTTCATTGCATGTAGGGACCAATCACATTCAACTAATTAGATCCTAATATATGGCACACATTTAAAAGGAGGACCTAGATCGAATGGAGTGTGATCAATGATGACAAGTAGTGGACCCCATTTAAACATCGAGCACCATTTCTAGATCAATGGTACACATTCTAACATATAGATATTGATGAATAGAGTATATCAATTCAAAGATTTTAAAATAAAGATCCGAGTTAATATAAGACAGCCATGTAGAAAAAATGCATTAGATAATAGAACTGATATGTGAAGAACTCAGAAGGCCCATGGGACTATGAAGTGGCACAACCTTAAGGCCTAGTGAAAAATAAAGATTGAGCAGTCAACATGTGGCACACATAGAATGTAGAGTGAACTAAAAGATTACAAGTGGTAGGATTGGTAGATAATACCCATAACTATGTTAAAATTAATGGTCATGAAATTATCAAAGACATTCCCAAAGATTTCAAATGATGGTTTTGATGATGTCAATTTTAAAATAGTTAGGAGCCTTGATCACATGGTTAGAATTGATGATCATATGACCATCAAAGATATTCTTGTGGATGTCAAATGACAGCCATGAGGACATCAATTATAATATAGTAAACATGGATCTAAATTTTAAAAGGCAACAATCATTTTTGGATAGTGATGAACAAAATGACTTGGGATGCCATGGAAATGCCATGTTAAAGCTATATGAATGCAATAGGCCAAATTAGAGACCCTATGTTCCTACTAATATAAAGGGTTGGGATATAAGCTCATAATGTCTAAACTAACTATGATATTGGAACACTGATTATCCTGGATTAGCTTGAAGATGGGACCATGCCTGTACTAGGCCAAGAGCATCAAGGAACCATATAGATCATATAGTATCTATTGGGTCCCAAGGTTAAGTGAAATAATAATTTTATTTTTGTAACCATTATTGTATTATATTTTAAAATAGTCTATTCTTTTTGTATATACATGTGTAATTTATAAGAGCACATTGTATATAGGTTAGCTCATTAGAAAAGATCATTTGTTCTATAATGTAACAGAAAGGATAGTTGTCCTATACACATGTTCAAATGTAACTTGATATCACTAACTGACATGATTCCTTGCATCTTATAAAAGGATAATTGTCAGTTTTCAAAAAGAGAGGGATTTATTATAACCAAATTACTTTGTAAACTTTGAGTAGTTAATACAAGCAAGGAATTCTACAAAGATTGTCTAGTATTTGCTTGTTTGAAGTGCTATATGGTTTCTCTCTCAATTGTCTAGTTTTAATTTCAAATTTGAATAGTTTATATGGATTTTGGATGTGTTTATTGAATTAAAAGTTTCTAATTTGTTATTATTCTAGATTAGTTAAATATTCTTAGGATTATTTCATTTTTTGCACTTCTTTTGCATTTAGAATAATGTTTTTTGCTTGTAGGAGTAGCATGGTTCCTATTTGCATTATTTCATACCTTCCTTAGAATCTTGCTTGATGTATGTTGTGATTTGGGATTAAGTTGATTCAATTCATATGTTAGTTAAATGTATGTTTAGATGATATTTAAACTTTGTCATAATGTCTATAATAAAGACCAGTAACATCTTTCTATCATGCCCTTCTTTTTCCTCTTTTTTAACCAGATCACCTTAGTTTAATGGTCATTGTAAATATCCATCTTATATTAGTTTTTAGATTAATCCTCAATCATAATTCACTAGCTTTATCATAAAATAATACATATTTTACATAGATCTTCTATTTTTCCATGGTGGCTCCCAACCACCACTTAATATAAATATTGTGAAACTATCACTTGTTCTGCCTATCTTCCACCAATAGATAATAAGATTATCCTAATCTAAAACTCATGCATTGAGTTCTTAAGAAATCTAAAATTACAAGTGTTTCTTAAACACTCTAGGCATCTATGGTGCATATTTAGGCATCAACAAGGTATATCACCAATAATAGGATAAGATTTACCTTTCAGTTTACTTCTAACCCTTTTCATTCAAAAATTTAGTAGTGTAGTAAGTAAAGCATAAGTGATACATAAGAGGAGCTAGCCTCATAAAAACTAGAGGTCTAGTCTGAGTTTAGGTGTCCCACACCTCAGTTCATTCCAATGTTAGTCTATGTGTGAATGAGTCTTAAAATGAACTATTAACCTTCAAGCAGGGTGTCATCTAGGTTGATAATAATGACATGATACAATTAAATATTATTTATAGATGAGAAACTTACATGATAAATTCATCATCTAAGAATGGGGGTATTACAAAGGGCTTGTTATAGAGACATAATCTCCATGACCATAAAATTAGATCAAAGTATAAGTTCAATAAATTTTATAAACTCAGAGTGATTTATATATTAAATGATTCAAATACATGACAAATATTATCACATTGATGTAATATGTAGGGGCATATGAATTCATTTTCTATACACTTGATCATAGATTCATACACATATTATAGTAACAATATTACATATTTCACATACATATACATTTGAGATATAGGTTCTCAAATTTAGCTTATAGATGCATCTAGTTCTATATCACTTGGTACAAATTCAGGGTGAAAGATACTAGTTCATGCACACATAAAAAATAACACATTTATAGTTGAATAAAAATTTACTTTCATTCCCCTACACATTTTTAAAATATGTGTTCATGATCTAGGAATGGACATTTTACATTCTATTTATATCATGAATCTATTATACATTAATCAAAAATACACAATAAAATTGTGTACATGATTGGTGTTGACATTTTGGCCTCACAAGACAAATGTCAACCCCCTATATCAAAAACATTAAGTGATCACCATATTAGCTTGATTATATTGTCTCATATCATCCTTGTCCCAATGACAGTCTTTGAATACATATTAGGAGCATCAAGATGTGTCATGGTATTATGTTTGAATCCATGTTGTCATGAGTGTCTTGAATTCATTAGGATGATATTTTAGGCATCATGGTGTATTAGAATGAGATATATAATTATCAAGAGGTCATGAAGTCTAATGATTGATATGCCTTGTTTAAGGAGTATAGTGGTATTTATTAATGTGAAGGTGTTTTAACATTGGTTTGAGGATATAATATAAATATTATGATGTATTTAAGTAATTTCACATGACATATTCAAATAAAGTCCATTTGACCCCTTCATGACCCCTCAAACCACTTCATATAAGCTAAATTGTCTTATAAAACCTTAGGAGGAAGAGATATCTTGAATAATTGTGTTGAAAAGTTGCCTTGAATACATTATAATCATGCCACATTATTCCCTCCATATGTTTTATAAGTCTTAAAATCTATTTAAGACACATTTATACCATTTTCATTAGCCAAGTGGGCCCCCTAGTATTTTATAACCCTTCCACTTCCCCTTAAATTTTCATTTTCTTGAAAATGATTATTTATTCATTATTCTCTCCATCTAACCCTAAAATGATTATACAAATCTTGAAACTTGGAAAATATTTTAAAATTACAGATTTTGGGAACATTTCTATAGATGTACAAAATGTACATAATCTACCATAAAACAGGGGTTCTGGTGATGAAGTTGAGCTCATATGTAATGATTATACAATTTTTTAGGCCAAATGGAGCCAATCAAACTCAAAAAATTTCCTACAACTTCTTCACCCTATTTACAAGCTTGGGCATCTCCTAAGGTTCCTACTCATATCATATAGAGGAGAGAGAGTGAAGGTCCTAGATCTTGGCCATGAAAAGTAGACTCAACTATCTTCCAACTATGGAAATTTGTATTAATATTGGTCTCCCCAACTTTATGAACCTTCATTAATAAGTTAAGGAATGTCAATGAATCTCACATCTACATAGTCCAATTTGAAGTCAATGGTTTTCATGGATTTATGATTGGTTTTCTCAATCTAATGATTGATCCTATTTTATCAAGTCTTAAAAGAGCCTCTGATGGAAATTTATAATTTTTTATCACACGTGTGAGCTTTTATAAATGGGTAATATTCATTATTGGTTCTTGTGTATAGCCTATAGCCTAATCTGTGCACTGAACTATGGTTTCATGTCTATGTCATGAGATACAAGCTAAGTAGAAGAGTTTTTAGAGATTTATAAATATATCCAATACTTTTTTGAATGTTAAATATCCATTTTTACCTCATTTAATCTCATGTAAAGAGGTACTCATACACATATGGAGGTCACTATGCAAAGATTATGTATAGTCTAGGGATACCTACAAAACTTCAAAAGATAGCTCAGAGCATGGAAATAGGTGTAAATTAATGATATAAAATGTTTATACCATTGATAATAAGCTTATCCACCTCCTTCATATCCTCAAAATCCTATATAATACCTATTTTGTCTCCCCAAACTCACTGTTCCATCTTAATAGAGTTTAAGGTCTATTCAGGAAAATTCAGGTTTTTAGAGTTTTTAAAGTTTCATCTTAAGCCCCTATATGATGTGTTTATGCCTTAAAAAGGTCATAGAATCTTAGCTATAAGTCTTAAGGTCCTTAAAATTTCAATTTAGTTGTAATTTTTATGTCTTTCGTATGTCATCCATTCCATTAAACATGCTCTGCCATTTTACTCTCCTTCACTACCTTTTTTCTATGTTACTACCCCTATTTTCATGTTCCACATCCCTATCACATCACTTCCATACTCTGTCACCCACCCATCCTCCATAATAAAAATGTACCATGAAAATGGAATTAATTTATCCCTTGAAACAATCAAAATATAATAAAATCATAAGGTGATGAGCCCATTTGGGCATGAACCAAATCAATGAAGGTAAATCATACATGTAGTCAACCTTCTAAGGCTACTATCATAGACTAATCAAGAGGCATAAATGATGAAGGTCATTAAATAATAGGTATATATGAGAGAATGTGTAATTTATTATGGATTAAAATGAGGACCTAATACAATGTAAACCCCAATAGTGGCCTAGATCATCCACCTCAGATAGCACATGTGGATTGTATCAATCCATACATTATGAAAAGCCAAGATGTTCTTAAAAGTTAGAAGGGTTTGAAAAGAATAAAGGATTATTATATATATAATATGAGTAATTAGGCCTTAAATTCATGATTATAATGTTTAAATTGATCATAACTCCATGATTCATCAAGCCACCACCTCACATAGGCCATATAAGCACCTACAACCAACTAATGAGCCTAGGTCTAGTCTATTAGGAGAATGTTTAGTAGAAGATTGAATTTCATGATTATTTAGGGATTATTATGGGGAATTGAGATTTTAATTTATTCTAAATAATCTCAACACATATAAGTATAAAAACTTAGACTCTCTCTAGAAGGCTTAGCGCAACATAACACTTATAACAGTACCATAACACAGGCCTACAATCATCATATTAAGGGCAAGGTATACAAGGTTTTAGGAAATATATTTGAATTCAAAATGTTCATGACATAATATTCAATGGATAATTATCATAATGAATAGTATATTAATGATAAGGTCTAGTCCTCTAGGTATAAAACTCAACCTCATTAGCACCTATAAATGTGATTCTCCTCATTTATTGACTATCCATAAGCAAATGATTGTAAATGATGTAGGTTAACAATGATTAAAGTATGGAGTTTATGAAATAATGTCATTAATGATAATATAGTGAATCAAAGAATCTAAAATTATTATTTTCCATTCAAGACCTTCCTCTATACACACATATAACCACTATGTTTAGCTTATATGGAATTAAGTATGGTATGATGGAAATCATTATCTTAGGGAAATTATATTGAATGTATAAACTCACAGAGATATCCCAAATGTATCCATGCTATCAAGGAGGTAAAATACACTCAAATCAAGGAATCTTACTACCTCACTCATCCAAGAAAGAAAAAAGATGACTATAGGATAGTTATAATAGACTTGATAATGAAATTAAACTATTATTTTAATGGCTCAGAGGCCAATTAAAGTTTAAAGTATTGGTACTCAAGTCTCATTTATCATTATGTATAATTCATAGGTTAATTATGGTATACAACTATAGCCTATGCATTGAATCCCATCACCAGTCAAATCACAACTAAGGCAGAAACATAGGGTTTCAAGCAAAGCTCAGTCAAATTGCCTGAAGAGGGCATTATATGCAAAGGGAATGACAAGTGAGTTACAAAAAAGGATGAATAAATGTGGTAATACCTATAATAATATAATTAATATTATCAATGTCATGAAATTTTCTTACACTTAGAGATCCCTTAGAGAGTGTGCTTGCAAACCTCTAGGGTTAGATTAAGCCCTTAAAGCCCAAACACGACATGAGAAAATGCTATGCTTAATAGGAGTAACTAGGGCATGGATCCACACAATAACATGTATTTTAGATAAATAATAAATTCATGATGGTTTTTGGTCTACCAATTCTCCTAAAATGACCCCAAAATTAAGGATTCCACAATCAAACATAGTTTGTGGGCAGTATAAGGCAATTTGGAGCAAAAATACTCATTTAAGGGCCTTATAGGCCTAGTCAAGTTTTGAAAAATGGAATAGAGGATTCTTGTTAGTATTAAATGAAGTAAATAATATTGTATTATTCAAAAAATAAGTGGGTATATGCACTATTTTATCTTAGACCAAGACATGTATACACTAGCAAACAAGGTGATAGACAAACAAAATCAAACTTTGGGAGGTCTACAAGGTGGATTGGAATTATGAATTAGTTTTGAATCAGTAAAAAATGGTGTAAATATTATAAATATCCCTCCAAATGAGTCTAACACTCAACACTTCAATCAACTATCTTGGTGATAGGCCTCAAACATAGTCCAGTAGGCCTGCCTATAGACCCTAGTGCCACATCAAGGCTTCTCCATTCTTGTAAAGATAGTTTTATGATCAAAGAGAGAGATATGATGATGTTTTATACTTTATATAATAGGTTATTTGTATAAAGGAGTGGGGATAAGTCATAATATCTTCAAAACATCACTTTAAGCACCCAACTCTACACACAAGTAGTTTAAAGACCAACTTCAAGAAATCACCCACTCCACCTCAAGGGTTTCTAATAAAATTATCTTAGGATGATTTATTTACCCATATGAACTAAAAATCCATTATTGGTTCCTTATAATTTGGAGGCTAGTATTCATGAATGAACATTAATTAGTTAGGCACTTTAAAATGGCCTACAGACTACCCTAAGGTCACCTTTAGACATTCATATCTTCATCCACCCTTTTAATGGGATTACAAGACATTCATGAATGTTGAGTAAGTATATGCCATATATATTCATGGAATTTATTCTAATATTTAATGATTGTGTTGTATAAACCATTCTTAAAACTCTTGAGTACTCCTGAACCTCCTAAAAACCCTAGACAAACCTCATGTTAAAAAGTTAATTTTTTGATGCCATAAAATCAAAAAATGGTATAAATAGATCATGAAACAATAATTACACCTAGAGTGGATCCACATAATGGTACTTTGTTTTATGAACATTGTATATAACCCTAAAAATAAGCACTTTTAGGGCTTTAAGCATAATCAAAGGAGTTTAATATTGTAGAATGATTCCAATCATTGGGATATCAAGTTTAGTACTTAATCCATCCTCCCAGTGCATAAAATTCCCAATATTTAAATTGGAAGAGTCTCTATAAGGGCATGTAAAACTACCAATCTATCATGCTTAAAGAAACTGAACCACTCAACTTGGAAAAATGGAATTTCAAGTTCTGAATGCCTTTCCAAGCCTATAGCATAGCTGGAGGTGTTATTTAAGGAATGAATCACAACCATACATATGTTTTAAAGATTTCTTTAAGTTTCATGGAGGTCAATATGTGAGCACTTAGGAAATTATGCCTAATAGACTTAATTGGCCTATGTTGTCATAAAAAAAAATTAAATTGGTGTTGGAGACTAATAGAATGAGTCAAGGAAAAAATGTTATATTGGTATCTATCCCTTTCATGGAGTTTAATGTGAATTTCATGGATATGATGAGAGGTTGAGATAGTTATTAACTTTACCACTTTGATGTAGAGGAGAGTGGGATGATACATAGTTATGAGGTCCCAATTCATGGTTGTAACTACCATAAGGGAGTGTGATAGAGTATTCTAGGCATGATCAAGCCTTTGACATAATTTAACTATATTTGACTCATCTTCCATTACCTAATGTCCAATTCCAATAGCTCATTTAAGGAGCCACCAAGGAGGTTCAATGCATAAGAGGATTGAAGGAGAATTGTATAACTATTGTAACTACTTTTTTTAGTTGAATGTGGTCATTCATGAATCCTCTCCACTTTTCCATTCCAGATTCCCCTTCTTCTCTCCTCACCTCTTCTCTATATTTAAGGTTTTTTCCTTAATTTGTATCCTATAGTCTAGAATGAGTAGACTATGCTAGCATTTGTACTCATGCACCTCTTGAATAATGAATAAATCATCTTGAAGCTTCTTTATGGTTTATAATTTGTGTGTTTATGCTTGTCTAATATGTAATATTGGTATATCATGCCCTCTTATGGGTCTAAGTTATACTTAAATGTTAAAAATATTACTAGTAGGTTATCTTGTGTGTTTTAAGGTGGATAACTTAGGCTTGGAGTGGAAATTAGGTTGAAAGTGCCTTAAATTAAGCCTTTTGTCCTTGACCCTCTAACTTTAATTTATTCCAATAACATCTAGATGAAATATCAAGGCTTAGAATTCATTAGAGATATTATTTTATCCCTATGCATTGTTTGTTAGTGTGTTGAGAGTTAGATATTGAGTGAGTGGATAAAATGATGTTAGGTACATCACTACACTTTAGCATAGGTTATAATTTAAGCAAATCCTTTAGTCTTTAAATCCAAACTATTTAGATCACTAAAAGGAATAAATCAGGGGAGCTAGCCCCTTAAAATCTAAAGGTTTGACCCACATTTTAGGTAACCCATAACCTAGGGTTATTCCCATGTTAGCCTAGGTTTAGGGATAGGACATGAACACTCCTTTCCTTAGAAAGGGTGAAACCTAGAGTCTCTAAAAATCATAACATTACTATTGGGATAGATTTCAAGTTCCTTAAAGAATTCTTTAAAGATAATAGAGAACATTTGGAAGCTAAGGACATCAATAAAAACATCTATAATCACCTCGATTAGATCTAAGTTTCTTTAGGAAGGTTTGCAATCACTTTTAAGATCAAAGGTATCATGGTTTCATTATTACAAAGGTAATAGCTTCTTAGTTATGGTTGTGATCTGATACACATGTTACATAAGGAGTCATGGTATCATATGAGGTAGGATTCTACCTTTCACTTCCATATCATCTCTATCATGGCCCATATGATCAATATATTGATCCTTACCAGCCATATAATGCACATTCTCCATACTACCATGCCCATCCACCTTATTTTGAGCATCCACATCTATGGCAACCTCCTTACCCCTATGACTAGTCATATTATCAACCTTTTGCCCCTTGTAGTCAACCTTCAACAAAAATTCACCATTTACACTTAGAGATTGAGAAAATAAGGAAAGAAATAAATAATTTTCAAGATCGTAGACATCAAAAAGGGGTTGAACATCAAACCATCTTCCATCATCATAACACCCATAAAAACCAAGAACAACAAGCTAATTTGTTCACTCCATCTCCCTTTCTTGCCTTTCTAATAATATGAGAGTTCTTAGTCCATAATTATTTTCTCAATGACAAGGTGAGTCTTTCAATTATCCCTAAATTTGTGATAGATAAATTAAAATTGGTGTGTGAACGTATGCCTGATCTTATTTTATAGTGGAATGACTCTCTCACAAGAATATTTGGCATTGTAAAAGACCTTCAAATCACACTCCATGCCTAACCCAAACTTTCAATTTTATAAGATGTTATTGCAATATATATATTTCCTCATTTTTCCTTGTGTTTGGATAATTATTTTATGGCTAAGGTTGGGGGGTATTTATCCAATGACTTATCTCATATGTTATGTAAACTTGAACATGGTGAAGGGGTGTAAATTAGGTCTGAGTCAATCTCTATATTCCATGTTCATCCCTACACCCTAGCCACCCTAAAGGTATAATTCCCTTAGCTTCCATCTCTAAAGAAATATGCTTGTGTTCAAGATCTTATGCCTGCTAAAAATCCTAAAGTGATCCTAGCTTGGAAGCCTTCATGGGCCAATGAACCCAAATTCATCATGCCAACCCTTGAAAAGGACAATAAGGAAGAGTAGGTATGAAGTCCTTTTCAAGTATCCCCTCAAGTTCTCCAAGCACATCCTAAGTCATTCATACTATAATAACTAAATAATATTCAATCACATCAAAAAATGACAAGCTAAACAAAGTCTCCAAGAGAAAGGATGTTATCTTTAATCATGACATTCCTAAGATCCTAAGTTGGGAGAATACCCTTGCAACCTTCAAGTAGACTAAATAAATATTCTTCCCACACACCCTATCCTCTCTTGAAGAGAATCCAAATTCATTAAAATCATAACTTGAGTACCCAATTATGGTGGATAAATTATCGAGGCTAGTTAATATAGGGTAAGTTCTTCAAGATATTAGTAGTGTTATAGTTGTAGCTAAGTGTCTAGATCACCTTGGAGAAGAAAATTTGAGTTTATATGAAGAATAAATTAAAATTAGTACCTATATGAATTCTAATATATCAAAAAGGGGACATGAGAATAAATTATAAGATATGGGGTAGCTACAATGTCATAATGTTGGAGCTGATGTAAATTAAACACAATCTAATCCTTCCCTAAAAGACCAACTAGAAGATAGTCTGCATGTTGATGCTATTGAGGCTAAGGTCAAAAATCCATTGGAAGATAAGTGGAAACACCTATGATTTGAATTATTAAGTTAGGTTGAGAAAATTATCAAGGTAGATTTGAGTGATGTAATATAATAATAGGTAGAAATTCTAAGTGAAGAAGGAAATGTGAGTCAAAAGTTTCCAATACAAGAAGAGATTCTACTTGAATGGATTGATGAATTGACACCCTCCATTGGAGATGAAGAGGAGAAAACTTCAATATACCAAGAGCCTTATGATGATCCTATCAAAGTGAAGAAGGTGAGTGATCAACATGATGTCTTTCAAGTAGAGGGAAGAAATAGAAGCCAATTCCATGAGTTGTCCATTGATCATGATGAGACATCCTTTTTGTATGAATTAGAAGAATTATACTTCAAGTTAGACACCTTGTATGCAATCAGAAATGCATCATGTCTATAAATAAATCCTATCTTAGAGAAGATAGATCATTCCATATACTTTTGATTGGGGAAACATTAGATAATAGAGAACATGACCAATATGGGGATCTATGAGACCTAATTAGGGGATATATTACCATAATATACTATGATATGAATGGTTAAAAAGTCTCTAGTCAAGAAAAATCATGTAATAACCCTAAGGGAGTCCTATGTTTTATATTCACTAAACTAACAAATAATGTAAAACCTAATCTAGTGTTCACCAAAGATTGTGGCACAAAGTGGGGGTTATATATAAAAAAATTAAGCATGCATAAGAGACACATACTCACATCAATGTATATGTAATCCTAATGCATGGAAAAAAATGCATCTCTATTTACTCTTATAAAGGGGGAACAAAGTTAGAAATACTTACATTTCAATACAAACCTATTAATCCTCAATCTCTCCCTTGGCCAAGGTGCTTTGCAAGAGGTTATTGTGGTTTGTAAAGATGGCAAGGATAAATTAGATCTAGGATACAAAACCTATCAATGTATCCAAAATACTTATTCATAAGATAAGATCCATATCTCTAAACAAATTATGAAGCCTTAAGTTTACTCCTCAGGTACAATGGTGGAGAAGCAAATATGCAATAAATATTACTTTTTTTTCTCTTCTCTCAATAATGGTGAAATGAACTTGTATATATAGGCAAATCAAACCCTAAACCCTTACAAAAATTCTAGCCGATAGGGTTGACCTAGTCAACCTAGTAATGTTTTGGACAATAACCCATGCTAAAAATGAACTACGTCAACACTGTGGGTTGATAACAAAACAATACAAGGTTAACCTAGTTGACAAAGTTTTAAAATTGATGAAATGGGATTTAGGCTAGGGAAGAGGTAAATAAAATTGGAAAATTACTAGAATATGGTGAAATAGAGAATAACAAGCTTACGGATAAGGTTTTTAGGATATAAGTGTGTAGATAACAAGTGGAAAAAGGGGCAACAATCTTGTGAAGCACTAATTTTTTTATAACCCCTTTCTTGGTGCACCCCTAAAGGCATACAATCAGAGAGATTGATACTTGATGGTTTCCTACAAGATATAAAGTGTCAATAAGTGATAACATTTTGAAAATATTGTGTATACATATTCCCCACTTGAAGTTCATCAAGTGTCATGTGAGTGCAACATGGGATGATTATTTGGGAATAAAACATGATAACACATAATTTTGATGCTAAGTAAAATGAATTAAGAAAAATATAAGATAAATAAAAGGATATAATTGAAAAATGCATACCTTTACTTACCTTAGTGTTGTAGATAAATAAGGAGACTACAAGAGAAGTGAAGGCATCTAAATGTCAAGAACATTAGGTGAACCTATAGAGATTAGTGTAAAAAATATCCAAATATCAAAATGTTTGGAATATAGACATATAATAGTGAAAAATATTCTCTATGATGTTAGGATTCTATAAAATTTTATGGTTTGGAGAAAGAGTTATTAGAGACAAAGATATAAGTTTTTTTATGAAAATTGGCAAATTAGGATTGTTAAGGCAAGGTTGGAACCAAAAATATTGAGGAAATGCATGATAAAAGGATAAAAAAGGAATGACAAATGATGTAAAATGAATGACAAATTACTGTAGAACATATTAAATGATTTTGGAAAGCACAGAAAACATAAATGGTAAAAAGGAATGTAGAACATACAAAATCATGTTGGGAATTATGTAAAACATAAAAGATAAAAAGGAATGTAGAACATAATAAATCACGTTCATAAGTATGGAGAACATAAATAACCAATGAAATATCAATAAAATAAAACTTGAGCAAAGATATGTAAGTGACAAGTAACCCCATGTAAGATAAGAATGTAAAATTAAACATAAATAAAAACATGAATGATTGAAAATTAAATATAATTCAAGATGTACGTCAAACATGAATAAGTCATACATAAAGAGAAAAATTTAAGAATTCCAAAATTCATATATAAAATACATGAAGTCCACAAAAATCAAACAAGAAAATGATGGATAAATCAAAATAAAAATATCTAAAAGATAAAAACTCAAACTTAGTGCTTATTCTGAGATACAATGTAAGAAAACACAACAACCTAATGACATGACTAGTATGAGAATTAGATGGTGTGGTAATTAAATGGTGTAAGGATATTTTTGAGGAAGGATTGGTCCTATCCATGTGCTTACAATGTAAAAAAATATAAACCAAGTTGTGTAATAAGGTAGATGTGATCAAATATGTGATCAACTAAAATCAATATCCATCAAAGGGAATATAAGGAAAATATGATGTAAATAAGGAATGTGAGATGACACATGGGTGATATGAGCATCCTTAGCAAGAATGAGACACATTAGGTATGTGATAAAGACTAAGAACTATCAACACCAAGGACTTAGGACATTTTGACTAATGAAAACAAAGCTTGAACTAACAAGTGAAGTATATAGATCATCCCATGAAGGCTGTATGTATGAGAATTAAAATGGACCTACCTTCCCACAACATGTTCCCCATTATTTATAACTCCTTATAGAGCCATTAGTCTATTATGAATATTGGGTACTTTCATGAGAAATTAGGTACAACTAAAATAATTATTTATTCTCCTTTTCTAATCTACTGGCCTACAACACTCCAATGGACCTCATCTCTATCATGAGTCCAATTGTGGAGTTTGATATTCAACTAAAAAAAGGATACGTGCTTATTATCACATATTTTAGTGTGATTTTAACTTTTTAGAATTTTGATTGTTGCATTTCTAGATCAATGCCTTTTGTTAAATGATTTATCTTTTAATTTTTTGATGGCTTTTTTCATTTCCTCCTCCATAAAGATTTGGAAAACCAAACATGGGTGTTAAAGATGAAAAACATAAGTTAGATTAAACTTGGTCACTAAAGAAAAGGAACTAAAGACCAAGGTGTCTAAATACTCCTAGACTTGCCCACAAGTAAGTGTGAAATCTCAAAATTAATCGATGTAACCCTTAAATGAAAGGAAATAAGGTAAATATGGGGATCATAAGATATCCATCTATGTAATAAGTGATACAATGATGAATATGCATGTAGCTGATCATAAAGAGGTAAAATAGTGCTATGAAAGGGATGGGTCTATGCTTATGATATTCATGTCACTATAGAAGCTATATTATCCTACAATGGATCTAGTATAAGTACCAATGAAATTAATAGTCATCCCAAAAATTGATATCAAGATGTTTTAATATGGTAATTTATGAGGAAGGCCATGTCATATCCATGGTCTTACACTTTAAATCACAAGGTAAACACCAATTAGGTTAATGTTAAATAAGGGTAAAAATAATCATAAAGTTACTAAGGTAAAGAATGATATAAAAAGTCAAAAATGAAAGAGATATATAAGGCCCAAATTAAAAATAAATGCCAAATGTAATGTGTAATAAATCCAAAGATCATAAAGGAATATAATGATGATGGTAAAGTGAAACTAAAAGAAGTAAAGTGAAAAAAAACAAAGAAACATGAGACAAAAAGTAACAAGTAATATTAATGCTAATATTTTTATCAAAGATGAGCATGTGAAATACAAGTCTATAAGTCTTAGAAGGTTTTTTGAAGCTGAATTTGGTTATTATTGTGCATTGTATAATAAGAGTGGGAATCATAAGATGCCCTAGAGGGTAAGTGGATGTAGGTATGGGCATAAAAATATTCCCCAAATTATAAATGGATATGTGGATGGGCATCACAAGATGCTCCAACATGTGAGGTGGAGTCAGGTAACATTGAACCATTAAAATGATTTGCATTGGGTTGGTAAGTTCATTTATAGATAGATAAATGTGTTGATTTGGTATATTTTAGGGATGTTGAATATGACATAGGATTTTTTGGAGAGGTATGAAGAGGAAAATGAGGTAAAGGAAGACCATATATGATATGCTTTGGAGTAGGCATTTGAACTAGGTACTCTTTTGGTTCATGTGACCTAAGATATTAAGGTTCAATGGATAAAATGATATGTTTAAAGTTATTCATATTATCTATTTGTTCCCTATTGGTGTAGGAATAAGGATCAACTATAGTTTGAAAAACATTAGTGTATGAGTTGTAGGTATGATATAATTTTTGTTTCTCATTAGGTAGTTGATGTTGATCTGATTATGGTTCTTAAGATTGAATTTGAGAAGCTTGAAGATAGTCTTGACAACATTGTTTTGTGAGAGTATCAAGATTGAAATATGGACCAAGCAAGGAACAAAAAAACAAATTAGTGACGATCATGAAAATGACCTATTGTAACATGCCACCAATAAAATTTATTAGGATTGTACCATTTTGGAGGAGGTTTGGAAAGATCAAATATCATGTGTTTAGAGGGTGGTAATTTATTCCTATGTTTTTCTAGGCTCAAGAGGGGTGGGTTGGGTTAAAATTGGTTGAATTGGATGGTCCATTCTGAGTTTGGGGAGGCTTGGATGAATCAATGTAATGATAAAATGATTGAAAAGGTTGTTTAATAATTGTTTGAGTTATTTCAATTTGAGTCATAAGAATGTCTTACCTTTTTGCTTGGTTTAAGGCTGCATCTAAAGTTTTATGGGAGGGAAAATATTCAAACTTTGTATTGTATGGGAGATTTAAGAGAAATAACAAATAATTTTAAAATAGTATCATCATTCATGTTATGGTCCACTTTATGAGCAAGAGACTTCCATCATTTGATGAAATTATGAGCAGATTCATTAGGAAGTTTCTTGGTATTGATGAAATGGCTAAGGTAATTTTTAGGAAGGTCATCATGTTGGAATTACTTCACTAGATCATTGACTAAATCCTCTAGTTATGAGATAGAATGTTTAGGAATTTGGTTTTACCATTCAAGTGCATCACCAAAAAATGTTTTTTCTAAGAGATTAGTGGTAACAAAGGTGTTAGTTTGGACCCATTCCTTATAGATATTGCCAAAAGACTTAATAAAGATAGTAGGGTCCTTACTCCCATTATATTTGATATTTGGAGAAATGTTTATAATATCTATGGATGTAATGAATGGGGATAAAGGTTCATTTTGAAGATGTTAAAGCATTTTTTTATTCATTGGAGGTTGAGAGATGATATTCCCATTATCATCTCTAAGAGGAGGAGGGACAAAATTTGGATTTGGTTGAGACATGATGACTTGAGGTGATTGAATAGTCATGTGTAATAAATGTTCTTAAATTTTCATTAGTTGAGAGGTGTTAGAAGTTTTAATTATGTTCATTTGTTGTATGACTTATGAAATAATTTGAGTTGTATCAATAGGAGGGTTAGTGTTTGTAGGAGTATTAGTGTTGATAGTAGGGGGATTGTTAGTGTTAGTGGGAGGATGATTCTTTGTAGGTGAAGTATTCCCAATATTAGTGTTATGTTTATTAAGTGTGATATAAGAAGAAGGAATCTTGTTAAAACCCTCATTCTTGGTAGGAGTGTAAATAATATTATCAAGGTTTTTGAATAATTGGGAGTCATCTAGATTATCAATTTGAGTGGTTTCAATCATGTTACTTTGGGAATTGATAAGGCTTGGTGATATTATTATGGGTGTAAAAAGAGGATTGTGAACATTAGTTATAAAAGGTGGAACATAGTGTGAGGTTCTAATAGTTGATGTAGATGGGTTGATGAGTTCATGATTTCTAAGTTTAGAAGGTGTAAAAATGGTATAAGGTATATGATTTTGATGGTTTAGGATTTGTCTGATAGGATTCTTTAGATCTACTGTATGGTATAGGGTAGATTGAGATTGATAAGATCTAGAACCATGTGATGAAGAGCTACACCATAAAGAGTTGTAATTTATGGTGGATAGGTGCGGTAGAAGAGAATAACCCATGTACATTCAGAATGGGTTAAGACTATCAAGAAAGAATTTGATAAGAGGATTAATGATGGTATGTAGGAGTGGATATAAAGAATATAGGAGGAAAAATAAGGGAATAATTGGCCAAAAATAGGTATAGGGTTAGCCTAGAGTAAACAAGGTTGACTGGGTCAACTCTGTACTGGACAAAGTTGGCCCAAAAGGTACTAAGTCAACTGGGTCAACTTAGTATGATAATGAGAAAATATAGGAAGATACTAAGTCAACCCAATCAACTTAGTATGATAATGAAGAATTTATGAAAGAAAATAAGTTGACCCAGTCAACTTAGTATGCCAAGGGGGAATGTCTGAAAGATATTAAGTCAACCTAGTCGACTTAGTATGATAAGGAGGAGAGGGAAATTAGTTTGTAAGTAACTGTGTCGATATAGATGATAGTATTTTGAATAGGAAAAACAATTAATTTAATTTTAAAGAAATAAATGGAAGTAAACAAAATAAATTGGGTCAATGAGTTTGATCTAATTGAGTCACACAACATAAAAACTTATACCAACACTATTCAATACAAGTTTTTTCCAACATGTAATTGAGTAAAAAGTAATCAATCAACTTGGAAAGTAAAATATAAGTAAGTGGTCATCCTAAAAGTTCTTAAATTATTATAATATGATTTTAAATGGGATAAGAAGTTATTTGTAAGCAAGAAACTATAAAGCAATCTATGGATGGTTTCAAGACATTAAGGCTAAAATGGGTCTATATTGGCAATGGTATTGGCTTGGTATTGGGCCCTACCCCCTCACTTAAAACACCACAATGATAAATATGTAAACTATTTAGCCAATACATAACATTAACCACGTGTATATACTTTGATATAAAACCAAGTTGGCTTCCCCCTTGGTGATGAAATCCAAGTAGGTAGACCTTGGGTAGACAATTTTTAAAAAGTGTTTTAAGATTTTATGATTTGGTAGTGTGTGTATAAAAGATAAAATAGTGAAACTAAATAGTATATTAAAAAAACATCTAATTAGACTATGTGATCTATTATAAGCATGCAATTAACTGAAAGTGAAAGTGTAAGATAATTACTAGCATAAAAATGTTAATTACAACCTTGAAACATAATACAATGTCACGTTAGATGATAATGTATGTAGATATTACATAATAGAGTTGATAATATCACTTCTATACTATAGAAGAAAGTGTCTAAAATATAACTACATCAATAGTGTCAACCTATTTTTCTAAATAGAATACATAAAACATAACTACATTGACAGGGTCAGCCTAGTTGACTATATAGGGGCAATTTTAAAGACTAAAAACTATGAAAAACATAACTGTAACAAATGATAGAGAAGGGTAGAAAGGAACCTTGCTGGGTTGGAGGATGGTTAGGATTGCAAAAATTTTATTTAAATATGTTTGAAAGTTCTACCAAATAATTTGACTGGGTTGACCTAGTTTTATAAAACCCTATTGTTGAAGCCTGTAAAAATAACTACATCAACAGTGTCAACCTAGTTTATTTTCTAGAAGTTTGAAAATGTATACAATCAATAGGGTTGACTTAGTATGTTTTCTATAAGTTTGAAAATGTACAGAGTTGACAAGGTTAACCTAGTATGTTTTTTGTACCTAATGAAAAACCTACACAAATAGAATAGAGTCATACTGATGTGATTGTATGTTAAACATGCACACAGAAGTTAGAAATATATCAAAATTGTTGACCTAGTATCACAAATATATATAAATAAAATGATAAAATAATGAAAAACATGAAATAAAACCTAAATAGGTTATATTCATATTGGGTTCACCAAAATGTATGCAATCATAAATTCATGATGTTTATAAATCAAGTTTAACTCGAAGAATATAGATCATACCATACCATTCTAATTAGGGACACATTAGATATTTAGGAACATGACCAATATGGGGATCTACTATACTTTATTATGGGATCTCTTACCATAATATAGTATGATAGGGATGGTTCTAAAGACTCTAGTCAAGCACAATCATGCAATAAACCTAAGTTATTCCTATGTTTTATATTCACTAAACTAATAAAAAGTAAAGTGAAATATAATCTAGTGCTCAGCAAAGCTTGTGGCACAAATTGGACGTTAGAAACATTAAAAGTAACATGCATAAGAGGCATATACTAAACTCAATGTATATATAATCCTAATACATGGAAGATAAGTACAAATGCATATCTATCTACTATTATAAAGGATGAAAAAGTTTAGGAATATTTACCTTTGAAGATGAACCCATCGAGGCTCAATTTCTCCCTTGGAAAAGTTGATTCACAAGAGGTTATTATGGTATGTAAGGATGGCAAAGATAAATCAGCCCTAGGATACACAACTTATCAATGTATCCAAAGGACTTCACCATAAGACAAGATTCATATCTCCAAATAAAATATGAAACCCTAATATTGATCCTCAAATATAATGGTGGATAATCAGATGTGCAATATCTCTTACTTCTTCTTCTCTTCTCTCAATAATGGTGAAATGAACTTGTATATATAGGTAACTCTAACCCTAAATGCTTACAAAAGTTATGGCTGATAGGGTCAACCCAGTTGACCTAGTAACATTTTGGACAATAACCCATGTTGAAAATGAACTACATCAACATTTTGGGATGATGACAAAGTAATACAAGGTCAACCCAACCGACATAGTTTTAAAAATACTAAAAGGGGATATAGGCTAGGTACAAGGTAAATTAAATTTGAAAATGAATAGAGGAGGGTGTAATAGATAATACAAAGATTAGGGATAAGGTTTTAAGGAGATACGTGTGTAGATAATAAGTGGTAAAAGGGACAACAATCCTATGAAGCACCAATGCTCTACCCACCCCTTTCTTGATGCACCCTTTAAGGCTTGCACTTAGAGATATTGAGACTCAATGGGTTCTTACAAGATACCAAGTGTCAAAAAGTGATAAAAGTTTGAAAATATTATGTGTATACACACCCCATCTCTACACTAATCAAATTTTGAGAAGGAACTTGCCAAGGATTATTGGGTAGCTCACCACCTTGAATATAATGAGCAAACTTAGTTACAACCCTTGATTAAAGAGGATATGAAACTTATGATGTAAATTAGAAAAGTATGGGAATAATATGATTGGGTTCTCAACCCTCATACTCAACCCATGCATCTAGGGATGAAGCTAGATGGTTTAATCACTCTTTGAAGTGACCATGAGAGTGATAACTGTAGGTGGAAGTTGCTACACATTGATCCAAGTCTTATTACACCTAATTCATCTTATGTCAACTCCAAATCATGTTACCATAGTGATCAAAGAACATTCCAATTAAAAATAGGGGGAATGAAGTCAAAGCTAGGTCAGTTTCATATTAGTTAGTTTTTTTTTCTAAATAAGTTCATTACATAAGTTTGTAGGTAGTGCCTTGTTGCTTCAGTTCTTTTTCTTATTTGTCCTTAGTTGTTAGGTGTGTTTCTTAATATTAGGTTTATATTTTTTTAATGTTTTTTATGTGTGTTTTTCTACTAATACAAGTCCAAGAGATGATATGAAGTATAAATTAGTTTGATAGTCCAAGGAGTCATCATATTATGTTTCTTTGTTCGAGTCACCTTATCATGAAAGTGTGTGTGTTCTCTTGATGAGTAGGCTAGTCACCCATTAGAGTCACTATAAATGTTTTCATTTTTTCCTCATGGGACAAATTTCAACCCCCTATATTGAAAATTTTTGATGATCACCATACTAGCTTGTTTATAGTGTTTCCCATCATGATCATGTTATCCTTGTCCTTATGAAAGTATTTGAATACTTATTAGGATAATCAACATGTGTCATGGTATTATATTCAAATTCATTTTTTCATGAGTGTCTTAAAGTAATTAGTATGATATGTTAGGTATCACAATGTATTAGAATGAGATATATCATTGTCAAGAGGTCATGAAGTCTAATGAGTTCTTAACACTATTTAAGGAGTATAGTGATCTTTATTAATGGGAGGGTGTTTTAACATTATTTTAAGGCTATAATATGAATATTATGATGTATTTAATTCATTTCACATGACATAATCACCTAAAGTCCATTCAACCCCTTTATGGCCCCTCAAACCACTTCATATAAGCCAAATTGTCTTATAAAACCTTAGGAGAAAGAGATATCTTGACTAATTTCATTGAAAAGGGTCCTTGAGAACATTCTAATCATGCCACATTACTCCCCTCCCATTCATTTCATCAATATTAAAAGCCTTTTGAGACACATTTATACCATTTTTATTAGCTAAGTGGGCCCCATGTGGCGTTTTATGACCTTTCCACTTCCCCTTACATTTTACTTTGCTTGGAAATGCTTATTTATTCATTATTATCTCCCTTTGACTGAAAATCTTAAAACTTGGAGAGACAATGAACAATCTAAGATTTTGGGCTATTATCTATAGATGTATAGAATATATGAATTAAACCATATAGTAGGGGAGAGGTGATGAATTTGAGATCATATGTAATGCTTATATAATGTTTTAGGCCAAATGGATTCAAATCAAGCTCAAAATTTTTCCTAGAACTTCTTCAACTTTTTTACAAGCTTAGACATCTCTTCAAGTTCCTTATTGTACTTTATAGAGGAGAGAGAGTGGAGGTCTCAGATCTTAGCCATGAAAAATAGACTCAACTAGATTCTAATCATGGGCATTTGTATAAATATTGGTCTTACAAACTTTATGAAACTTGCTTAATAAGTTAAGGAATTTGTATGCATTTCACATCTGCATAGGCCAATTTCAAGCCAATGGGATTCATGGATTTTTTATTGGTTTGCTCAATCTAATAAATAATACTATTTTCTCAAGTCTTGTAGGAGCTTCCCATGGAAATTTATGAGTTTTTCTCACATGTGTGAGATTTTAAAATGGGGAAATATTCATGACTGGTTATTATGTGTAGCTTATAGACTATTTTGTGTATTAAATTAAGGTTTCATGTCTGTCATGAGCTACAAGATGAGTATAAGAGTTTTTAGAGATGTCTAAATGTATCCAATACCTTGTTAAATTTTTAATAGCCTTTTTTACCTCATATGATCTCGTGAAAAGAGGGATTCATGTACATATGGAGATCACTATGTAACATATTGTGTGTAGTCCAAGGACACCTAAAAAACTTTAAAAGATAGCTCAAAGAATGGAAAAAGATGTAAATTGATGATATAACATGTTAATACCATTGTCAATAAGATTATACACCAGTTTTTTAGCCTAAAAGTTCTCAATACCACCTCTCTTAGCTCTCCAAACTCATTTTTCCATCCTAGCAAAGTTTATGGTATGTTTGGGAAAATTAAAGTTTTTTGGAGATTTTAAAGTTTCATCTTAAGCCCATATATGATGTGTTTATGCCTTAAAAAGGTCATAGATGCTTAGGTATATGTCTTAAGTTCCTTCAAAGTTAAATTTATTTTTAATTGGGAGGTATTTAATATGTCATCTATGTCATTATACATGTTATACCATTTTACTCTCCTTCACTGCCTTTTTTCTTTGTTACTAACCCTATTTTCATGTTCCAACATCCTTATCACATCACTTCCATAATTATTCACCCACACATCCTCCCTCCTAAACATGAACTATGCCAATGAAACTCATTATTCCCTTAGAATCCTTAAAATCAAATAAATTCATAAGGTGATGAGCCCATTTTAGCATGAACCTAATTAAAGAAGGCAAATCATACCTACAATCAACCTTCTAAGTATAATATAGTAGAGTACTCAAGAAGAATAAATGGTGAGGGCCATTAAAGAGTATGTATAGGTGAGAGAAGATGTAATTTATGATGGACTCAAATGAGTACCTAATGTAATGTGAACCCCATAAGTGGCCCAGATCATCCACCTTAGATAGTACATGTGGACTATATCAATATAGTGAGAAAAGCCCAAAGATTTTTGTAAGTTAGAAGGGTTTAAAAATAATCAAGGCTTATTATAGATATAATATGAGTAATGAGGCCTTAAATTCATGATGATAATGTTGACATGGATCACTACTCTATGATTCATCAAGACACCACCCCACACAAGCCGTATAAGCACCTACAACCAGCTGATGAGCCTAGGCTTGGTCTGTGAGGATAATGTTTAGTATAATATTGTATTTAATGAGAATATAGGGTTTATTATAATGAATTGAGATGTTAATTAATGCTTAATAATGCTAACACCTAAAATTATTAAGACATATACTCCCTCCAGAAGGCTTAACATAACCTAACACCTATAGCAATACCATAACATAGGCCTACAATTATCATATTAAGGGTAAGGTATTGAAGGTTGGAGGAAATAAATTTGAATTAACCATGTCCATGAGGTAAGATTGAGGGAATAAGTATCATAATGAATAGTATCTTAATGATAATGTTTAATTCTCTAGGTATAAAACTCAACCTCATTAACACCTACAACTATGCCTCTCCTCATTTATTAAATATGCATAAGAAAATGAATACAAATGATGTATCTTAATAATTATTCAAGGAGGTAATTTGTTAAATAATTTCATTCATGATACTATAGTGAATCAAAGAAGCTAAAATGGTATGATGGAAATCATTGTCTTAGGGCAGTTATATTGAATGGATAATCTCAAATAAATATCCTAAAGGGATCCATTCTATCAAGGAGGTCTAATACACTTACACCAAGTAAGCTTACTATCTCACTCATCTAAGAAGGAAAAAAATACACCTATAGGATAGTTATAACAAACATAACAATGTAATTAAATTGTTATTTCAATGGCTCAGAGGCTAGTTCAAGTTAAAATTCTTAGTACTCAAGTCCCATTTATCAATATGTATTAGTCATAGGTTAATTTGGGTATAAAAATATAGCCTATGCAATGAATCCCATAATCATTCAAATCATAGCTAAGGAGGAAACATAGGGTTTCATGCAAAACTTAATCTACATGCCCTAAGAGGGACTTATATGTAAATGGAATGCCAAGTGAGTTAAAATAGAGGATGAATCAAGGTGGTAAGGCCTAGATGAATATTATCAAGGTCATTCAATAGTCATACACTCAGAGATCCCTTAGAGAGGGTGCTTTTAGACCTCTAAGGTTAGATCAAGCCTTTAAACCCCAAACCCTACATGAGTAATTCAAATGCTTGAAAGGAGTAACCAGGGCATGGATCCACAGAAGAAGATGGAGGTCAAATAGATAATAATTGTATGATGGTTTTTTATCCATAAAGTCTCTTGAAATGACCCCAAAATAAAGGATTCCACACTCAAACATAATTTGTAGGTAGTATAACACAATTTTGAGTAAAAACTATCATTTGAGGGCCTTATAGGCATATTCAAGTGTTAAAAATTAAAAGAGAGGATCCTTGTGAGTATTCAAGGGAATATATATTATTGTATTAGTTAGACAAATAGTTTGTATATCCACTATTTTGTCTCAGACTAAGCCACATACATAAGCAAACATGGTGCTAGATAGGAAAAATCAAACTTTAGGAAGTCTGCAAGGTGGATTATAACTCTTAAGTAGTTTCAAATCAGTAAATAATGGTGTAAATATCCTAAATATCCATCCAAATAGTTCCAATAATCAACACTTCAGTCAAATATGTTGGAGATAGGCCTTAAACATAGTCTAATAGGCCTGCCTATAGACCTTAGTACCACATCAGGGCTTCTCCATGATTCTACAACTAATTGTATGATCTAACAGAGAGATATGAATATGTTTGAGACTTTATATAAGATGTTTTAGGTGGAAAGGAGTTTGTGAAATTTAAAATATCTTCAAAACATCACTTGAAGCACCCAAACTTGCACACAGGTAGTTTGAAGATCAACTTCAAGCACTCATCCACTCCACATCAAAGGGTTTATGAGAAAATGATCTTATGATGTTTGAGGTACCATTGTGCACTAAAAATACATGATAGGTTGATTGGCATTAGGAGGATAGTATTCATGAATGAATGTTAAGAAGTTAGGCACTCATAAATGGCCTATAGACTACCATAAGGTTACCTTTAGATGTTGATTTCTTCATCTACCCTTTACATGGCAGTCCAATAAATTCATGAAAGTTGATTACGTATATTCCCTAGAGATTTATGGCATTTATTTTGATATTTGACATTCATAATGTATAAACCATCCTTAAGACTCCTAAGTACTAAACCTCCCTAAAACCCTAGATAGATCCCATCTTAGAAAAGTTTATATTTTGAAGCCATAAAATCCTAGAATGGTCTTAATAGTTCATTAAACAAGAATTAAACTCATAAGGGATCCACCTAATGGTACTTGATTATATGGACATTGTATGGAACACTCATAAATAGGTACTATTTTAGGGTTTTAATAATAATGAAAGGAGTTTGATAGTGAATAATTATTTTGATCATTGAGATAGAAATTTTGGGACATAATACAACCTCAAAATGAATAAAATTCCCAATATTTCACTTAGGAGAGTCTTTGAAAGTACCTGTAAAACTACTAGTCTACCATGCTTAAAGAAAGTGAACCAGTCAACTTGGAAAAATAGAATATCAAGTTCTTAGTGACTTTTTGAGCCCATATCATAGTTGGAGGGGTTATTTTAGGCATGGATCACACTCATACATAGGTTTTAAATCTTTTTCATAGGTTTCATGGAGGTTAACATGCAAACACTTAGGGAATTAATCCTAATAGGACTAATTGCCCTATGTTAACATCAAAGAAAGTGTAATTAAAATTGGAGACCAATGGAATGAGTCAAGGAAAGGATATTATATTATTATCCAGCCCTTAAATTTAATTCAATGTGTATTTCATGGCTATGATGGTAAGTTGAGTCAGTTCTTGAATTTACCTCTTTGATGCAGAGGAGAGTGGGTTGCTACATGGTTATGAGGGCCTAATTCATGATTGTAACTACTATATTAGAGTGTGATGGACTATTATAGGCATGGTTAATCCTTTAACATAGTGTAACTGAATTTGATTTAGCCTCCCTTACCTAATGTCTAATGCCAACAACTCATTTAAGGAACCACCAAAGAGGTTCAATGTATAAGAGGATTGAAGGAGAATTGTATAGCTATTGTAACTACTATTTTTAGTTTAATGTGGTCATTCATGAATCCTCTCCAATTTTCCACCCCAAATTCCTCTTATTCTCTTCTCACCTCTTTTATATATTGAAGGCTTTTTGCCTTAATTTTTATCCCTCAGGTTGGTGTGAGGAGACTCTACTAGAATTTGTACTCATGTACCTCTTGAATAATGAATAGAGCATCTTGAAGATTTTTCATGGTTTATACTTTGTGTGTTTATGATTTTATAATATGTCACAGTGGTATAGCATGCCCTTTTGGTCAAAGTTACACCTAAGTGTTAATAATCTTCTTGGCAGGTTGTCTAGTGTGTTGTAAGGTGGATAACTCAAGTTTATTTTATTTGGTGAGTTAAAAATTGGAGAATTATTCTTTTTTAGTTTCCTTTATTTTAAAATTATTTAAGAAATTGACATAGATATCTAATATGTTGAATATGGTATCTCTTGTTCTCTATGAATAACATGAGTGCATTTTTTAATATTATTTATGTAATAATTATAGAATAAAAATGTGTTTTATAAAATAAATGAAGAAAATTATTTACACATTATTAATAATATTCCAAAATATTTTAGATGTGACCATCTAATTATTATGACATATAAAGTGTTATATATAACTAGAACAAAATAATTTCCTCTTATGTTTTAAAAATCATATTGACAAGTATTTTTTAAAATATCCTTTATATTTAAATCAAATAAAAAACATGTTACACAACTTTATATAAAAATTATCCCATCCTCTACTTAGAAATCCAATTATTGTTGAATATATTAATCATTTCTCAAGTTAAAAACTTCCATAAGAATTAATGCTATAAATAAATATAATACACTTAAAAAATAAGTAACTTATAACTATGAAAATGGTTTAGGGGGTAAGATATAATTTTAGACACATAAATACAGTCGCAAGTATTTGAAAATGCTAATTATTGACACATTCCAATCCACATGACTTTCCAAAAAACATGACTCATATTCTCCATTTCTATAAGTTATTTATCCATATACAAGATCAACCCTTTGTTTTTCATTACTACTATAAATAAATATCAATGTCAAATGTTAATGGTATCTAAAATCACCTTTAGATTGTTCCTAACATATAATAATTATTTTTATCCTTCTATATAGGTCTATTTTAGGTGGATAGAAGCCTAGTGATCCCTTGTCCACCTACAGTGACCATTTTTCACACCAAATAATGTATAGTATCTAAAATTAAAAAAACATCTTCTTAGGTCTTCCTGCATACTCAACATGATTAACTAAAGTAAAATTCTAAATATTTTCACATAAATACATATCAAGAACCACTCGTTAATACCACATGCTATTCAATTGGATCAAGCTTACACACTTATGCATATTGATTAAATATTCCCTATTCTACCTAAATTCTAAATCATTTACAAGGAGTAGACATAATCAAATTCAATATTCCTCTAAATCAATTAAATAGCTATCATTTTCATGTATCTAAGCCATCTTCTATATACATTTAAATATTCAAAGTAGAAAAATTTCACATTCACTCTAAGTGGGAGAACTATGTGGGATTTATTTCCCTCCCTTAAGTATTCAATACATACGTAGTGGTCAATCATCAAGGGGGTGATTGAATTTAGCTCAACCCATTACACTCCCCTCATTTTATTTATAGTTTTTAAGCTATCAAAGTGTCCTAATAGGTTTAAACATAATATAAGAAATATATTTAATTCTACGTGGTTAAACCATAAGTGTGATATATCATATTACTCAACATCCACATGCATAAAAGATGTAGTGATTAATTTTTATGTATATTTAACTAATATAATCCCATGGTCAATAGACTTAGGCACTCTAAAACACCATCCATTTATAGCACTCATGTCCTTAAACATCTTCTACTTCTACAAATGATCTACCATTTTTGAAACTCTAATTTATCTATCTTTTTAAATCAATAATCTATAGTCAACTGAGACAAGTCCATGACCAATAAAATAGAGCACACGATGTTTCTATCCACTTACATTAGAATTTTCTATATTATATTTATGTTCCTAATTATGATTTTAAGCTTGTATAGTCAACTCTAATTCTAATTTACACTTTCAGACAAATCAAAATAATCAACATAAATCATTATGTAATCTACATATATCTCTTCTTAGTTCTTTCAAAAAATAGAAACTTTCCATGTTTAACAATTTATTAAAAAAATTAATCATTGTATATCTATAACATTCTATTATTTACAGTTTTACACATATATAAAATCACTTAATTCAATCTATTATGTTTTATGAAAAATAAGGTAAAACATATTGGTGAAAATGAACCTTTATTTTGAGCCTTTATATTTTAAATTTATTTTTTAATATAGTTTTTTTCATTGAATCTATGTTTCGGTAGTTTTAAAACTCACAATATCTATAATTTTAGGTAATTTGGTCTTCAATTTTACATGATTCATGGTGTGAGTGGTACTACCCCAATACTAAATCCATAATAAAGCACTATTTATGTGTTTTAATTTCCAAATTATTCATGGTACATCAAAAACTCCTAGGGTTTTATTTTTCATCTATAAGAAACCTTTGGTTGTTTGTTCTTATAGTGCACCTATAAGTAGTTAGCTTTGGGAAGTTACTCTGAACATACCCTAGATAAAATATAGTGTGGCTATTGGAATGGTGGAATATTTTTAAATTATTTCCTTCACTATTATATTCATTATTTATGATTGAGATTAGTATATCTAAGATCCTATATAAAAACACATACCTTTGTTTAGTTACATCCTATAATCTCAGTACTCATTATTTCATTATGTTTATCTATTTTTATACTAAGTATTAAATTTTGTCTCACATTTAAAAATTTTATTTGTATTCATTACATACTGTAATTAATCAAATTCAAATGCAACCAAAAGAATAAAATTAAAAATGTACAATCTCAAGCCCAAGTTAACTCATATTTTAAGAAATAAGAACTTTAAGACAAATTTTTATAAATACTAGAATGACTTGGAAACAAGAATAATTATAAATTTAAAATGATATAAGGTCTTAAATACATCCTATTATGGAATTATTATGTCTATCAAGAGTGATAGAGCTAGTATGGATAAATAATAGGAAGTTAATGGCAAATAATTCATTGAATTTATTAATTCCAACACACATAATTTTTATGCATTCTTATAAATTATAATATAGGATAAAAATAAATTTTCTTAAACTTCCACACCTATTTCATATATTCATGTTCATACCATTACTATTACTGATATCTCAACTAATATAGTTACATATATGCCAACACCCTATGTATGTGGGCATCCATTAGGTTTACAAAAATCAACATACCTATTTATTTAATGGAATAATATACACCTCCCTTGATCACCATGTAGGACCTAATTCCAAATTTACCTAATGTATCCTCTATTTAAATTTTTTTTATATCCTTACACACTAATTTTTTTTAATCAGAGTAAGGTGACTCCAAAGCTACTCACTCAGTGAATTCTCATACTCTACTTCAAAATAATTTCACACCTGATATAGCCTCTTATCTAGTAATAATAATATTTGTAGAACTTAATCCAACACTTTATGAGGGTAAAGGAGATCCTAAAAAAAATCTTTGTTCATTTCACATAGTATGTTTGGACTATTATGACATTTATAAATTACTTACTATGTTTTTCTAAATAAATATTCAAGGATTATACTCTTTGATTGTTCTATGTTCTCTTATTTCAATCAATTATAGCATTAAACCCTTTAGTATATCAATTTTTATAACATTTCCCTATCAACATCTATGTAGAGTTATGCTATGCATAGAATTGTAAACTAAAACATGGGCCAAATGAGGATATAAGTTAATATGTTATACAAAACAAAACTATAGTTGCAAAGATGACAGTATATATGGCAAATAATGAATTAAAATATAATTTCACTCAAATATTTTTTCACAACTCCAAAAATAAAACATGTTTAATAAATTAAAATCCTTTTATGAGCTATGCCATATAATCAAGGAGAGATAATTCAAGCTCAAAACATTGAATAAGCTAATGCATGCAAAAAGTGATCTATCTATACCAAATGTAAAGATTCAAAGCAAGCCAGATTATAAGTTCAAACCTAATGAAATTAAATATAAAAGAAAAATTAATAGTTAATACAACATCATAACCATTAAGAAATCTTCAATTGATGGCTTCTACAAGGAGGAAATTCACAAGGTTTCCATTATTTCCTCATATCTTATTACAAAATCTAATTTATTACAATTTCATATCTCTACCTCATCCATTAGAGCTTGATTTGACCAAACCTAAAACTAAGGTATTTGACAATAATAAATATTTTGAATATCATATATGCATTATAAATTATATGAATAAATATTATTAGTTAAGGTAAAAGATACAAGATATTATTGATGACAAGTCTACTAAGTTATGCAAATGGTCACATAAGTGCATACACCCAAAGTTGGTCAAGAAGACACAAGTATCATGAATTGTGTGTCCATTTCACATGAGATTCCTGATGATGATTGAGACTATTATTCATGCATGTTATTTTAAAATATTCTTATCCTTACTATTTTTTTATGATCTTATCTATATCTTACTGCACATTAAGTCTTACTATGTCAGTCCTTGCCATAGTCACAAAGGCCCCTACCCATTTGTTTGAGTCTTACACCCATTTTCTCCATTATAGACAAGATCACATGGAAGACACTAGAGCACTGATTTAGTGTCCTTCCAAACACTATTGTCCAACACTCATTCTAGAGTGTTTTTTGAGTCCCTTCCTTTTTGGGTCTCTTCTCATGTCCATTTTAACTTTGTTTAATTTGATTGGAACATGAATAGGTTCTTAAAATTCAATATTATGATTATTTGATTCAAAGGGTTCCATAAGTAATTTTACATAAGAACACTTATATTTTAGCACTATCTAATAAATAATATCAATACACATCAAGCTCAATCTCTACATATTATTTAAGTATTTACATATCACACCTAGATTGCATGTTTTGACCAATAAGAGAGAATAGGTGAAGATCATTTAGATACAAATTTATTTTTGGTTGATTATGTGCATTGGTCTGAGGTCCCTATCATTGGGGCTATGTAGGAAACATTAAAGATAATAAGGGTTCTAAAGATAAATAAACCATATACCACTTTCCCCAATTTTCCCATTTTTCATTTTATCTCTGTGTGATTCTTTGTGTAAGAATCCATTATGGTTTTGAAGAGAATAAGGAAAAATATAGGTCCAATATTGAGAACACATATTTAGTGATAGAAGATCTTGTAGTTATAGAAAGTTATCTTAGACTTGTAGGTATCAGATCAAGTGGAAAATACTAGAGGAAAGAAACACTAGGAAGGACATGAGTGTCTTTTTCCAGTGTCCAATCCCAATTTATTTTCCAAATCACAAATTATAGTCAATTAGTTATGTCCAGTATTGTGTAAGGCATCTTAAAGGTCAAACACAATGAAATATAGTTCCTAGGCTCTTGAAAATGTTAGTTTCTCATCTTTTTTCATGGTTATGTTTCAAACCCTAATTATTAAATATCATTCTATATGTAAGTGAAATGTATGGTTATATGTTAATTTAGCTATCCATTTCACTCTACTAAGTTTTTATTTTATTATTTTTAATACCATTTAATCATAAAACTAATAAAACATATTGGTGAACCTATTTTATTTTTTGAATATTGCATCAAACCCTAGCTTACCATTAGATTTTACATCTACTTCATATGATTAAATTATGGTTTTAAATTTATGATTTCCATTATTTTATATCCTTGATTTTTATCTCACATAAGGATTCATGATATCATAACTTAAATTCATTATTTCATGTTGGGTTATCTTTTGTATTTCATTTTTATATATTTAATACTTATTCTCCTAGTTTTTGGAAAGTATAAAATGAATATTACGGAAACTCTTCCTCTGCATCTAGTCGATCAATTCATAGGGATTCCCTATAATTACAATAAATAATAGAAAAATTATCAATGTTATGCATTAAAAAATCACTATGAACATGATTTCATATAGAATGATGATGAAGATTATCATTTATATGATGGTTATGATGAATATTATGAATGTGATGGTCAAAATGGTAGTGAAGGTAGTGTAGTTGCTTGTTCCTCTCTTACTCCTTCATCTTATCTCCCTATCCAAGAAAATTAACTTAACTATATAATTCAAAAATAACCCCTCATTGGTAATGCATTGTTTGATAACACTCCTAGTTTATCAAAAAAGTTATTACATCTCTTTTCAAAATTTCATGATATAAGGAAAATATAGTCAAAATTCCATTACATAATGTTACACATCAAAAAGTACATCCTAGTTACAATAATGTTCCTTTCTCATATGATAATTTTATTTCTAAGGTAGAATATGAAAATGATTCTCATATACCATTCTCATGTGAAGTCAAAAAATAAAATGAACATATCATTATTCCCTCACTTGATAATGTTTTAAATAAAGTACAAGATGTTTATCTTCCTCCTTTATTTACCTTTTAATGACAAAAATGTAACTAAATATTGTATTCCTATCTCATGTGAGGATATGTAAAATAAGATTGAAAATGTAATTGACACTCCTTCCTCTTTAACTCCAATTATAGATAATAAATATAAATCTTGAATTCAAATTACATGTGATGATACTTTACATGATAGTGAAACTTTAGAATCATCTCTTACACCACCTTATAGAAAACATTAAAATGTGTCTACTTAAATTGTTTATTATTCAAGTGACCAAGATTATGATTGTGATGAAATATGGAATGATGATGATTATTATGCATATAGTGAAGAGGAAATATTTCAACTACACATAGTATTATTTATTCTTTACCCATCTCTCATGTTAAAAAATATATTAAGTTACATGATAAACTAAATTATGATGTGCCTAGTGAAAATATTAATAAAACATATGTTGATGTTATTATTTTTATTTTATAAGGAAAATTAGGTGCACATGTTATTTCAAATGTTAATAATAGTAATGTTGTTCCTTCTATCTAAATAGTTTAGTAAATATGCCTTTGCAAACTAATACTATACTAAGACCAATGAAGCTCCTAATCCCACATTTATTATAATATAATTTATTCCTCATAATAATTATCTATAGAGTGATATCTACTTTTCCTCTCATTGGGTCCATGTTATCACCACTCCAAGGGGTAAGATGACCCAACCAATCTTGCCTAATGAATTTAATAAAAATAGTGTACCAATGGCTAAGATTAATAACCAAATACAATCCTTAAATTATCCCCTTATTTATTTAAGTATGCCTCCATAATAATTTATTTATTTTATGCATGACATGGGTGATTTTAAAAACAAATTACATCAACTTACTTTGGAAAGTAAGGCTTACTACTCTTGGGTTGATTCAAATTTTATTCATGGTAGATATTTTTTGCCTAAGATATTCCATCCACCATTACAAAAGAAGTTTTAGATACCAACATTGCCTAAGTTTAATGGAATTGGAGACACTTAATCTCGTCTCAAATATTATAGTAAATCTATGGATGGGTGTAATGGCATTTTGATACTATTATTATTATTATTATTATTATTATTATTATTATTATTATTATTATTATTATTATTATTATTATTATTATTATTATTATTATTATTATTACCAAGGAACTTAGAGGATGAAGCATTAACTTGGTTTCATCATTCACTCCCTAGTGGATCATTATGTACATATGTGGATTTAGAAGAGGTATCTATTATACATTTTATTCAAAACAAGAGACTTAGAGTCATATATGAGAGACTACCTTCATTACATCAAGTCCACTTTGATATAGTTAGTTATTACCTATTACATTTAAACTCATGTATACAAAAGTTAATATACAAACCTACAAATTTAGAGATACAATTATCTTATCTAGAGGCCTCATATCTCATATTAAGTAAAATATGATATAATAAATAACTAAGTCATTTAAATAGCTTTGTCATACAACTATGATATTAGAGAAACAACTGGGCTAGTCAAGGTCAATACAAAGGTAGATTTTGATCTACAGACATTATCATTAGAGTCATCCAATTTAGTTCAAGAACCTAATCCAGATCTCCAAAAGGAAAAACTGGAATATAAATCATAATTAAAACTAACCAATAAATGGAAAGAATCAACTTATAGACCAACTCCTACAGTGATAAAAAAATAATACATCAAAAGGGAACATGCATAGTTTAATTCATCTAAAGATAGGCCTCATGATGTTTTATTGAAACTATTGGTTAGGAGGATGATCACACTTACTCCTAATCATCATCATCCCTAATATTGTATATTCAAATCCAATATTAAACCATATTTCAACTATAATCACATCAATGGTCATTGGGATAATGAGTATTGTGCACTTAGAGATGGAATTGAGTAGTATGTTGATAGAGACATTATCACATTTATGAAGGGGACATCCATGTATACTTATCATCATTCTCCTAGATATAATTATTCCATGAATGAGTTATCCTACTAAATTATTGATAAGGAAAAAATTGTTACTCATCATGTGAGTAGTGAATCTTTTAAAACACCCAGTTATATAAAATATATTACACCATAGAGTCAACAAAGATGGAATATAGTAAATAGAGATATACCAAATTAAAATAGTATGGTGACATAAGAAAATTTAACTCAACATTTTAATGAGAAAACCAAACATGATTTTTGAAATAGATCATACATATATTCCTACTATAAATAATCTCAAAGCAATGTCACAACCATCCAATTACAAAAAATAAACAATATGGTTCACCATTCCTTATTCCTTTAGTGTGGATGGATGATTTTTTTGGGTTTAGATAGTTAATGAATCATTGATAGATAATCCATTTAAGAATCACATTTCTAGCATTACAACATACTCAATTAAAAATATTCAATCACTTATCTCATCAAGCATTTACAACATTATAATCGCATATAATTATCAAAATACAAGCATGTCTAAAATACATCATATCTATATATATCAAAAAAATTGTATTTAATGATACAATAAGTACATCACTCTTTAATGGGAATATGGTTTATGGGACCTCCCTCCTCACTATCCTATGTATCACTAACCACACAAGACCTAGATCTCACTCCTATCTCTATCCTCATACACTATCAGCCATGCCTTTACATCAACATGTTCTCATTATAGTTGAACACACTCATCTAGTAACTTATGACCTAGTATACCCATAAGACTAGGTGGGGGCTTATTTCACCCACCTAGCTTAGCACTTAGATCATCTCTCTCCATGTATGCTCACACATATGAAATAATATAAATCATCACTCTATCAAATAAGGTCACATGAACACTAGAAACCATTGTATCTCACTCAATAAATCCATCCTCCATAACATCATAAAGAACATGTCATGTCATATCATAAAGTGTTAACTTAATTATCATTATCCAATCTCCTCATCACCTATGCCAACACAAAATAAAATTCACATTAGTCACTAATCCACATATATCATTCAAATCATGACAAATATATAAAATATTAAATATAAAACATAACCTGATAAGATTCATACCATCAACTACCCTCTTAGGATCAGGCTCTAGAACATAATCAATTAAGATTCCTCCACCTAAAACTTGTGGAGTATATCTATGGTGTCTCCACCATGATATATATGCACATGTACACCCCACATCATGCACCTCCTGGATATCTATCTCTGAATCTGTCTCATCCATGGGAATCAATTTTGTATCTACTATCAAAGGCCTCCATCTATATCATAGTCTTAGTGGAGCTTGTGCACTCCTTGCCCATAAAAATAGATATAAGGACATATCTTGACATATCCAAAACTATCTCATAACTTGATCATACTATAAGAACTCTTTCATGGTCATCCATTGATAATGCATCCAACAACTAATCTAAATCTAATTTGCTTTACATGATTCTCTATCTACCTCACATAACCTCTATAATATCTCTAAATAATTTTTCTAGTAGTCACCTAATATAGATCTATTGGCACCACATGGTGATCCAATCTCATATATGCATGATACTAATCCACCTCTCTACAAACACCTACAATGTGCGTACTTAGGACATGGCATCCCCACTAGCTACATAACCACTATACATGCTTATATGTCCAACAATGTAATAATTTCATCAAACCAATGACACCACCAGAATTATTTTTAGTAAACCTATATATATATATATATATATATATATATATCATGAAATAGGTGGGAAAACATCATCCTACCCTAAGAATAAACACTACTATGCTCCTCCAAGTCTTGGTAATCCTGTGTATATGATATGATATATATACACCATTCTTATCCATAACTAAAAATGATGATAATAAAATATCCAATAACTTTAAAATTAATAGAACATATGATAATATGATCATAGATCATCTTAAATTTGAATCACTCCATATACGGTGCCTAGAATCCACACTCTGAGTAAAATATATATAGGTTCAATCCATAGCCATGTATCCCATAAAATATTGAATCAAAAATCTCATACCAATCATAGGTACTATAATATACTCCATACATCATATAGGATAACATTAATTTCCCCATTAATTATCCAAAAATTGCATGTATTTGTATTCCACCACTCAGGTAATGCAATCATCATACGAGAATCCCAAACCATAAGATCTAGCTAACTCACATAACCTAACCTAATCCTATAATAAATATATATCTACTCATTTGACAAGGGTATCCCATGAATATTATCCATCATCTGACCTCCACATAACTCTCTAATATGTATATCCAATTACACAACATAAAAAAACCAAATAATAGTAGTTGGGAAAAAAATTGAACATAAAAACCATATAGAAATAAATAGTGCATAAAATCCTAGCATTTCATTTGATACTATTGTCCTAAGGACTAAAAATACCTATAAAATATTATAGTGATAGACATGAGAACTATCCCTTGGATAAGAGAATTGCATCTAGGAAATAATCACTCTAGATGGAATAGGAGAATTACATTTTGAAAAAACACATTACATGTCCCAAAATTTTACAAAAATTAAAATAAACACAATTTTCACAAAAATAAATTAGACCAATTTTAGTTACTTACTAGTTTCACATCCTCATCATCCTAGATAAGGAACTCTACCCCCTCATACTATGTAAAATGTATCTTTCTCCTTCATGGCATCCTCAACATAACTTATATCTCAAATTTTTCAACTTCTCATAACTACTACAAATGAATCAAAAACTTCTTCCAAAGCGAGTCATAAGGACACTTTTTGTCTATGCCACACTACTAAGGTATTAAATTTATATTATTTACCCACTTATACTAACAAATTGAATCTATAGTATCTTGAACACCATAATTCCAATCTCAAAACTATTTCTTCCATGCAAAAAAAAACCTAACACGTTTTATACCATATACATCTCAATGATATTCCTATTCACTTGAAATTATGGTAAAATTTACTTAGTACCTCTGATAAATTCTACTATTAATAGAGAACCTATATCAACATCAATCCATAATTGATTTCTTACAAGTAATCATTTGATCCATTTTAATCATCTTATTGTATCTACTGCACTACTAGCTTGCACTCTACTAGTTATCACTTTTGGATCACCATCCTTACAAAAAGTTTTATCTCTCTCAAAAAAAGGGGGAATACATATGCACTATACATATATGGATTGTATTTAATTGATTACTTAGACCTACATAGTGATTCAGATCTACTCAATTACTCAAACCTACACAATGATGTAGATTTACTCAGTTACATAGACCTACATAGTGATTCATAACTTAGTTACTCAGATCTACAAATTGATTTATATTTATACAATTACTTATATTTGGTTTATATTCTCGGATATATATAGGATAATTATTGTAGTTATCATAATTATCACAATTTATTATAGTATTTATTATATTTACATAGATACTTTTACTCAAATTATAGTAATGAGGGGCATGCACATAATGTAAGTCCACATAGGCATAACTTTATTACTTAGATTATATATCATAGTTATTTAGTTATCAAATTAGGGGCATGTTTCATGGAAAATTATCCCTCATCTCTCAATTTTTTTACCAAATCATACAAAAAGAATGGAAAATCATGTTGTTCTCTCTATTTTTTCTACTCAAAATCTAAATATATAACTCAGATTGTGTGGTTTAGTTACTCAATTATCATATTGGGAGAATGTTGCATGGCACATTATCCCTAATATATTAATTTTTTACACCATATTATAAATATGGGATGATATATCTATGACATACTCTATGTTATTACACTGGACTTAGTTTAAAATAGTACTTACACCATTTTTTGAACTAGTTTTGCACTATAATGAATCTTATATCCATCTTCAATTGTTTATTTAGATTTTTTGCACTAGACTTAGATTATTTGAGTTGTGTGGGTTTGAATTTAGATAGTATTTTTTGACATCTAGGCACATCTTTAACCAACTACTAGAGTGAGGTAAAACATAGCTTATTCCTTACAATCACTATTATTTTCTCAAATTGAGTACATATCAGAGTCAAGGAAATCATAACTTATTCCTCACAACACAATATGATTACTAAGACTTAGTATAAGGGCATCCACATTGTGGATCCATACTCATAGGTATTACTTGAAATCTTGTTCACTTCTCTAGACAAGAAGAGAATAATGATATATCTCATATTCTCTTTTCAAGGGTTAATCACATTGAACCCATGCCATCTCTAATTTCAAGAAAGAACATGATTTATAGGTATTATAATTAAACACTTTCTCTTTTACTCTATTAATTTAAATTTTATTAAATTACTAGATAAAAAGGGGGAAATTTATACACACAAATTTGGTCAAGAAAACATAAGTACTATGTAATTTGTATCCTTTTCACATGAGGTTCCTAATGATGATTGAGACTCTTATTTGTGCATGTCATTTTAGCCTTTTTGTATGTTTTTGGCATTTTTTAAGTATCTTCTCTCTATCTTATTACACTTATCATGTTCCCATGTTATTCCTTAACATAGTCATAGGGGTCCTTACCTATTTTTTCAAGTATCATCAAAATTTTATCCATTTTGGACAAGAGTTCTATGGGGGACACTAGAGCACTACTCTAGTGTCTTTCCTAATGTTGTTGTCCAACACCCATTATGGAGTGTTTTTTGGGTCCCTTACTTGTTAGGTCTCTTCTTATGACGTTTTTAAATTTATTTAAGTTGGTTAGTACATAAATAGGTATTTTAAATTAAAAATTATTAGTCTTATATTGAAAGGGTTCCATAAGGAACTTTTTAAAAGGAAAACTTATGTTTTGGGACTAGATAATAAATAACATCAATACACATCAAGCTCAATCTCTACATATTATTGAAGTATTACATACCCCACCTAGATTTCATGATTTGACTAAGAGGAGGGCCTAGGTGAAGATCATTTATATAAACATTTATGTTTGGTTGATTATGCACATTACCTATGGAAGAACTACATTAGTCACAAGTCCCTATCATTAGGGCTATGTATGGAGAAAAACATGGATTTGAGGATATCTTGACCATATCCCACTTTCCCCACTTTCCCCATTTTTTCATTTGATCTTTGTGTGATTATTGTGTATATGAGTCTATTAGGATTTTGAAAAAAATAATAAAAAATATAGGTCTAATATTATGAACACATATCAGTGATAGAAGATCCTATAGCTACAAAAGGTTATCTCAAACTTGTAGGTATCTGATAAAGTGGAAAATACTTGAAGAAAATAGAATTGGGAAAGAAAAAAGAACCCTACTCTAATGTTAAATCCTGATCTAGTGTCCAAATACAAAACTATATCAAAAAAATTATATCTAAAAGTGGGGTGGGCATCCTATAATTCAAACATAGTCAAATACAATTAGTATGCTCTATAAAAGGTAAGTTTCTGATATTTTTGCATGATTTTATTTCAAGCCCAAGTTTATAAATATTATTTTATATGAAATTGAAATGTATGATTATATGTTGATTTTTTTAATCCATTTCACTCTACTCAATTATTTATTTGATTAGGTTTAATTCTATTTAATCACATAGTAAATAAAATAATAAGAAGCAAGACTAGAATAGAATGATAATGCAAAACTAAAAATATTCAATTATAATTTTCCTAATCATGGTTCAACCATAAATACATATAATTTTTAAGTAATTCATCCATAAATGTGCATCATCATTGTAATTCATAAGGGAACCCAATATATGGAACTATTGAAACATTTACAAGTACATTGGAATAATGTCTAGTAATCATTGCTTATGAAAATTAAATAAATGATGATTTAGATAGGAATGTTATATTTATTTGAGCTTACATAAAAAATCAACTTATACATAGTTTTTTTATTGACAATAGATCAAATTAAAATGCATGCACAATGAAATTCCTTCACACTCTCAAATACATAGAGCAACATTTACAAGATACATCAAGAATAGTTGAAGAATTTTATGGGTATACATAGGTTGCTTTGGGACATATAGTGATACCTATATAAGTTTTTTATAAATAATAGATGATCCATTTATAGTCTTACCAAGCATAAGGGTCTTCAATGTGTTATTAGGATGGCCTTAGATATAAAAAATTCAAGCAGTACTATCTAAAGTGCATGGATGCCTCAAATTCATATATCTCAATTGAGAGGTCAAAGTTTAAGGCATTAAATATTAGTAATCTATAAAATAATTGGTAACTCATCACACTCCCCCATAATAAAAAAATTAATTATGGAATCAATTATGACACCCATATACAATTTTATATACCAAATAGTTTAAGGGAAAAATTTAAAACTTCATAAGTATAAATATTCATATCAAATATTTATTCAAGGTTCAAATAAGTGTAAATATCCTAAAATGCATCATAAGGAAAATTCTAAGATAATTAGCTTGTTCCACAATAAATGCAAGAAATTATATTCTATAATATAATACAATATACTTCAACCAATACCAAACCTTATCTAATTAATAATATGGTAATACATTATACAATTAGTCATCATGATAATTATGATATGACATTTGATACTATTGTACTCAACACCCCCCTTTTTCCCTAGAAGGGAATGGGGACCCACTTTTTTTGAAATATGATATTTAATAGGGAATCATTTTTTATCTATTTATGCAAAATTTGGAAAATATAGGGAATTTTAATTTTTTGGTAGGATGATATTGGCATTATTTTTATGAGACTAACTTGTGTATGGCTAGATGAATTCTTTGGGTTTATAGTCTTTAGGCTAATTATTTTGACCTTTGTGCAAAACTATCTTGTTGGATGTTATGTTTTAGGAAATTTTTTGTCCTATTTTATTTTGGGATTATTGTTTGAGAGTCCTTATTTTGTTAGATAAATTATTGTAGACATTTTGTTAGAAAGAATTCTTCGAAAAGAATTCAGCCTATAAACTCTTTGCCTTAAGGAATTCTAGACTGCATACACTTTCCCCAAAATAAATTCCTTGATGTATTATCCCTTTGATCCTACAAAAAAATATCCTTTGGGATTTTTGAAGTGACCCTTAGCCATATGAAATTACCCTTTAGGAATTTCAGAAATACCCTTTAGTATTTATGAAGTAGACCCTTCACAAAAAAAATTGACCCAAAATAGACCCTTTAAAATCTTTCCACATACCCTTTAGAACCCTTCAAACTAGCCTTTCATCCTTCATCTAATTGACCATTTAACCCCTTCTTGACTAATTATTTTAGGACACATACCCTTTGGGTTTTATGCATCATACCCTTCAGAATTTTTTCAAACCCATTACCCTATGGGACATATCATTTAGGATATTTATTTTGACATTTTTACCCTTAAAAAGTGCCCTTTATCCTTTACAAATGAACCTTTTCTCCATGGACATATCTTTTAGGAATTTTGTCCCATACCTTTTTTTTCCTTTGCCAATTCCTTCAGATATTTTGTTTGAGAGAATTATACCCTTCAATATTTTTTAAATTACTCTTAGCCATATGAAATTACCCTTTGGGAATTTTAGAAGCACCCTTTATCATTTTTTAAGTAGACCCTTCGAGACTTTTTGTCATGGACAAAATTCCTTATAAAGTGGACCTTCAAATCAAAAGTAAAATTGGGGGAACTTGAAATTGGCCTCAAATTTTTTTAAATATCCCTCTAAAATAATTACTTTGATGCTTTTACTTAGATGAATCCTTCATAGAAATTTTTTTGGACACTTTCTCTAAAACAAATGCCTCGAAAGAATTAGTCTACAAACATAGCCCCCAAAAGAATTTTTAGATATACACCCTAAAAAATTTTATTACTGGGAGTACTACTAAGTCTCATCATACTTGGCCAATATAACCACAAAAAAATACTTCCTATTGATATTTTAAAGATCCCCACCAATCTAAGCTAACAAATTTGAATTATACATGAAATGAAAGCCTAAAGTGAATGTTGTACATTCATGTCACATGAACTAGTATTCAATTCTAGATTCTATATAGGATATCCTATATGACTAAAATCTATCATTTACATTTGAACTAACTTGTATTCAAAATTTTCTACTATCTTGCAACATCAAAGAGCCCTAGTTTTTACTTTGAGAGTATACATCAAACAACAATCGAGATAGAGATGAGTCATTTAAATTAGCATACAAGTATATATAGCACACAACATGTTGAGTAAGAGATAATTACAAAGCATAAATCCATGGCTTATACATCCAAAACATTCTGAGGTACCAATCCACCATCTCCATACTAGATCAAAGATTCAACAAAATTTACCAATATAGTCTTCGACACTATCATGTTTGGAGATAAGTACATGAATTACTCAATGTTTTGGGATGTTATTGATTTAGTTGACATATTTGCATTGTTGAATGGTATAACATTGGTAGAATGATTATTTTTGATGGGATTATTGGCTTAAAAATTCCATAGACTATACTTTTCTACTAAAAAACCATAAGTGATGCCTTGTATAGACCTCTTGTGGGACTTATTCTTTACTGATAGAATATCACATGATGCATTCTTTTATGATTTGAATAATAATATAGTGGTCACTTACATCTTAGGGATATATTTTTAGAGATATTTGTCATTGAACATCCATGATGTCTACTTCAATAATCACACACTGGTGCAATTCAACATAGATACCTTGATGGAGAAGGTTATATCATTGTGGCTTCTCCTAGACCAAAATATCACCTAGAAAATAAATAAGTTAAAAGGGGGTATCCCAATTTATAGGTTCAAAATGGGTATCAACATTGTCATGATGATCCTCAATAGATTATATGATATGCCTAGAATCCACTTTGTCAACTTGGATTGGGTACCATTATTATATATGTTGCTCTCACATGATGCTTCTTACACCCTCAGTGAGATCATAAGCCTGTGACTAAGGGAGAAAATTATCCATAAAGATAAACATCTTATACCCACTAGGGATTTCTTTATGATGTTGTATCTATTAGATGTGGTCATGGGAACATGTTATAGAGACTTTGGCACATTGTGGTTTTTGACCATAGACTATGAAAAAAACAAAATTTGTGATTACTATCAGTTTATACATATCTATTTCTATACAAAGCACATGGTGATAATCTTCAAGGTTGTTTATCCTCAAATTTGTCAAGCTATTCATGGATTGCCTATGCCTTAGATTAGACATATTACAGTGAAGAACCTAGCTAGAAAGGAATATTTCTTCATCTACCCTAATTTTAGTATCATCATGGTATAGGGGAACAAGGTTGGCCCCTGTGTCTACCAAGCTTTATTATAGATAAGTAAATCAAACAAGAGATTGTCTTCAAATTATGGAAGAGTATATAAGAATATTTAGCAAGGTAAAAAAAATCCTTATATTTTAAGCATCCAATCACCATTGATAAATGACATATACAATGAGAAAACATCTCAGAGATGGAGGTGCCAAATGTAGGAGCTATCCTTTCCCTAAACTTCCACATAGGGACTAGGATCCCCATGGGAAGATCTAGAAACATATCCATGGGTTTAACATTCCATATAGTCATCAACCATATGACTATGATTTTGTATTTTTTAATGCCTAGTCAAATGAGGAGGTATTAGAATGAGCATAACTTGTAGGATTATAGGAGGATCATTTGAGGATGATATAAGGTGATCCTTCTATTTGTACTAGGGAATTAGATATTAGGAAGGCACTCTTTAAGGGGTGGAAATAATTAGATATTTGGAGAGGTGAATCGTTAGAGAAACCAAAGGACTACGCTACCTCCTCTTCCCAAAGACCCCCTCTAAAGTTGAAGTTATTAAGGATGGAGATTTGGATACATAAAGCTAGTACAACTAAGGGAGCACAAGTAGGAGACTTCATCAGTGTTGAATCTAATGAGGAATGCCAAATACAAGAGGATCTTATTGCAAGTTCTACCCAAAGGTTAATTGTTACATCTATTAGGGTAGTAAATCTTGGGGAATCATCACCTTTGGACTCTCTTAGTAAAATAAGTACCCATTTGTTCTATAAAATAAATCCTAAGACTCCCATGGGTAGTCCCATAATAGAGGCATTACAAGGCTCATCCACTCAACATCTATGTTTAGAACCAGCCAGGGGAGATGTAGTGATAATTAGAGACATTTAAGATTATTTTGATAAAGAATCTTAGTTAAAAATAGCCAAGGTTATAAGCCTTCAAGAATAAGTAGTGGATCTCTCTCTTCAAGGTACCCAATCTTTTGATAGTATTATTTTGTCTTCTTTATGAATTTTTTATTAGGTTGCCTCTATGAAATTCTCCTCATCTATTCCTTCCACATCTACTACCACTATTTCTCCTTACATATCCACTTCCATCACATTTATAGCACCAATCCCTCCTATTCCTATTAGCACCTCCATGGTCAGAGACTTGAAGAAAAATAAGGTGTCTATGAAAATGGCTTTGGTCACCTCTTAACTCTATGTTTAATCCACCTAGATCACCCTTACACTTCTAACCACCACTTCCATAGAGGAGGTTAATATGACCACCAATGGTAGGGGGAAGAAGGCCAAGCCTCAAATAATCATAGTCCATCCACTCCCTCAGTTTGGAGGAGTGGATTGGTATAAAATTAAATAACCTTCCCTCCCATATGTCCTCACTAAAGCCTCCAAGAAGCAAAACGAATCCCAACAATAAATAAAATTTGAGGTTGTTACTATAACCTCTAATGCATCTCAACTTGACATTCCTACATGGGCACTATATTGAAGGAGTAAGGTTTCCCAATTAACAAACTTTAAAATAATAGAATTCCTATCTATCTCCACATTATTTGACCCCCCACTAATATCATCTAAAGGGTCAAGAAGATAGAAATAGAAGATGATATGGGAAACCAAATAGTTTTAGAGGAAAGGCAAGAGGTGTTCTCCCTTACTAAAAGGTAAAATAGATAGTCAGGGCAAACCTTATATGAGTAAAATTTAGAAAATTTATCCTAGGAACAAAAGGATGCTATAGCTTCCATTCATGAGAGTACAAAGATATCTCAACAAGATCTAGAAGTAGAGGTGTAGTTGGAGAAGGAAGTGGAATAGCTTAAAGAAAAGGCCAAAATGGTTCACATCCTGACTAGAATTGAAGCTGAGGTTTAAGAGGCAACCTTAAGATGTTATAACATGTTGGAAGGTATAGATTTTATGAGGGTTGAGATGGTTCCTCATTTGAACCAAAAAAATATATTTTACAACTCCTTGAGAGATGATAGTGCCAAATTGAATATTCTAGTGGCCTAAATAGGAACTCACTCTAAAAATATCTTGACTTAATGACTACATTAGAGGAATTCAATGCCTTGAACCTAGTAGTCATTAGGTAGGATGAGGTAAAATATTTGTTAAAAAATGTTGGGGCTTTATTCCCCAAATACCTGGCACATGAGGCTCAAATATTTCACATTTTTCATGATCTAAAGTTATCATAGGTGAAAGACTCCACTGGTAAGCTAGTTAGTAGGTTCAATATTGATAAAATTATCTAAAAAGTAGCTGATGAGTTCAAATAAATCTTACAAGGTTTGTGAATAGAAAAAAATGAATCAAAATTTAGAAAGGCTTAAAATAAGTTAATTGAAATGATCTTCAGGAATAAATTTCAAACAACCAAGGATGAGCATGTTAAGCTCCTTAGATAGACAAAGATAAATCATCAACCTTCACTACTAAATTTAGATATCACAGAAGCAACATGGAGTAGCCTAAAAAGTATAGAAAGACAATGAAGTGAAGATAAGGCAAATTTTGATAGGTCCAACTAAAACTTTAGTAGCTACATCTACTTTCACTCCCACCAGAGTGCATGCATCACTTCAAACGAGCAAGTCTTGATAGGATAAATATCATGCATGTACATTTTTGTAGTGGTTTGTGTGTTTAGATTTTTTGAGTAGATAAATATAATGAATTAACTTTGTATTTTTGGTGCATACACATGTTGCATGACTTTTAAAAGCTAAATTATTTATTTTTATCTCCTAGATGGTTTTGGAAATACATGTTGAAAGCATCACTTGTAACCACTTGCATGAATTTAGAGGATGAGGTGCCCTCTTCCCCAAGTCTATATAATTATAATACCACTTAGTGGGGAGAGAGTCATAAAATTTTGGAATATAGAGTGGTGACAAATTTTTATCATTAGCAAAGTGTCCTGAGTATTTTATTTCTAATTTTGTGTAATTGATTATTATTTCTATGGTCATGTGATTTAATAAATCTTTAGTGTGTTATAGCTATGAGTAGATTCCTAATTTTTTTATTGATATAATTATCTTATTATTTTTAATAACTATTAAAATATAATTAAATATATCAATAAGTTGAATTAGGTTATGTGAATCATAGTTCTGAATGCTTTATTATGCTTTCTTTAGTGTAGTTTTTTGTGTTCGTGCAACATCTACCTTAGATAATTCAATTGCCTGAGCCATAATCTCTTGATTAGAGGTGTTTATTAGATAACTTAAAAGGAGTGACCTTTTAATGAGGCATGTGAACTTCTTAAATATATGTTCCCTTAGAATTCTTAGCCATGTCTGACTACTTGTGTGTTATTATTACTAAGAACAAACATTGGTTTGAGAAAGCATAGGTCTATTCAAAAATCAATAAAGGGAGTAATTCCAAAGGACCATGTGGTCTTATTTTCTACCCTACCTTACCTTCCTTTTTTAATTTTTTATTAAGATCTATCCATTCTAGATTAGAAGCTATCCACCCATCCAAATCACTTAGGAACTCAATATGTTGGAAGGCCACACCTCCATCCAAAAACCCATGTTAATAACTTGCATACCCTACCCATTATTCCATCAATAGGTTGTCAAATACCACATACCTAAAAATCATGCCATGAAGTGGAGTTTACCTCCATTAAGATCTTGAAACATTAGAGGATACCTCATTTAGGTTGTGGTGTGCATAAAACCCACATCAATAGTTTCATTGGCACTAAAAGGAGGGCCTGAATTTTCTCCCAATAATAGAGGTTAGTCCTTGTATAGAGTTTCACTGGATTCACCTAGGAGAGTGACTAGATCTAATTCCTAGGCTAGTTTATTGATATCACCCTTGGCAAGCCATAGGAGACCTAAATCTATGCCAACAAATTTTTAGTTTAGAAAAATCCACCTCCACTAGGTAACCCTTTAACCATAAGGAACCCTTTGCCTATGAATAAACTAATGACTTAGTAATATCCCTAGTTAGTTGGATCTGCCATTACCATCTTAGGGGACATGCATGATTTTCCTTGGAATCCTAAAAAACATCTACCATCCTTTTCTCTTTTAGGATCAAGGACCATAGAAGAGCATATCCAATCTATTAAAGCTTCTTTAAGGTCAATAAATGTAGTTGATGATGATGTTGCATGTTGGTTATTCCATTTTACTTTATTGGATGTTGCTTATGATTTGTACTTAAATTTAATAAAAAAACTCCATCAATAATTAGGAGTGTAAAATGGCTTTTTTTATAGTTTGGATAGGTCACCAATCTTGGATTGGTATATTATCACTTCACCAGTATAAATATGGAGCCTAATGAGCTCATTCATGATTTCAACACAAGGTGGCAAACAATTTACAATTGGTTGACCCTAATGTATAAACTAGAAGTGGTGTTAACATTGAAGATGTACAAAAATTCCTTAGATATCATTACCATTGTGTTCCTGAGAAGAACACTTACTATGAATACATTGGCATTAGCATTCAAATAAGACATTAGCATCGATAGACAAATCAACTTGAAGACACAAGAGGCATCTAAAATCAATAATGAATTCTTGATGTTTAATCTAATACCAAATGTGAATTAGAATGTTATGACATATAACCAACATTAATTATACACATTGCCTCTATTGACACAAATGGCATATCTAAATTTTAGTTATTTTAACAATCATGTGATGGGAAATAGTTACTAATAGAACTAACATGTAACTACACTTCCTATGACTATTTTACAATGTATGAATTTTGTAAAAGCCAAATTGGATTCTACTTAAAATATGGTTCAAAAATTGAAAAATGATCTTCTAAATATGTAAAAAAAGATGGGAAATACCAATGATCTTATTAGCAACTAGAACAATGGGTTCTAGAGATATAATAGGCCATTTAGTAGGCCTGCAAATAATATAGAACAACTAGGCAAGCTCCCAAAAATCAACATCAATGAAAAAAATCTCCCTAATTAGTGAAAGATACATAATACACCCCAACATGGTGAGATTCATTACATTTAGTTCTATATAGTGTTTGAGATCTTTCAGAGGGAAGTAACTAGGCAAGATCATATGAATAATCTTCCAAAATCTCATCATGATTCTAGATCTTCTACCATAGCCATGTTCTTTGAGACTCAAAAATTTCCTTTCCCAAGAGAAGATGACATTGAAACAAAAGATAATTTAGATGAATTTCATGATTTTTATTAGTTTCATAGAGATGCATACAACTTAATGAACAAGCAACCACTTACCACCTTGACTCCTCCAAATATTACATTTATTCCTCCAAATCCCAAAGTGGACAACAATTCACCCCTCCAAATGGAATGATCAATCAATGAACAAATAAGAACTTAAAAAAGGAGGATACAATATTTTAGAAGACATGAAGAAGATTAAGGTGAATATAACTCTCCCTGAGTTAGCCTAGATCACTAAAAAGACTCTTGTGGAGAAAACTAGAGTGACTATAGATAAAGCAAATGTTGCTGATGTTGGCCACCATCATATATAATATTAATCCTAAAGTATCATAATTATTTATTTAATTTTAGAACATCTACAACTGTTATGCCTAATTCTATATGTAAAAATATTGGTCTCACTCTCAACCCTTCAAAGAGGTTAGTTTCCCAACTAGACAAAATGGTAGTACCAGTAGTGGGAGAATTGAATAATGTACACATTAAAGTAACATTGGAACCAAGAGTCAAGATGACTTGATATCTTTGTAGTAGACATATCAAAAGGCTACAAATTATTATTGAGTAGGGAGTGGTCCAAAATGCTTAATGCGTATCTTTCCACTGACTTCTCACACATTTGGCTACCATAGAAAGGAGTCACAAACTAGAGCAAAATTAATAGAGATCCAAGAATTAAATATCCCATCATATAATACACCATCAAGAATGAAGAGGTGAAGTATGATTCTCATTCATTGGTCATTTAAACTTTTACCACTCATAATTTAGTGTAGAACCTATAACCTAAAGGTTCAAATCAGCTATGGATAATGCATTTTGATGGATCCAAGTTCAATCAAGGATCAAGTTTGGGAATTGAGATAATTTATCATCAAGGTAATAATTTTTTGGCCACCTATATATTATAGTTTATATTTATGAATAATAGGGCTGAGTATGAGACTCTAATATTAGGACTATAGTTTGCATTGAAGAACAATGTAAAATAGATAAAAGTATTTAGGGATTCAAAGATGGTAGTTCACTAATTAAGAAACAAATACCAATGAAAACTATCATATTTGGATATGTATAAGCATAGAATGTGGGATTTAATTGAAATACTTAAAGATTTCAACATAATAACACTCTTGAGAGAAAAAATAGGCTGTTGATTTACTATTTGCATTTGTTACCAATCTCAAGCCATTAAAAGAGTTTGAGGTAAAGAGACTTTCCATTGAATTCTTCCCTATCCTTCTATTCAATATAATGTATAAATTTTTAGGTCTTCAGTGATGATCAACATATTATCTTTTTCTTAACTAATTTAGGGGATTTCAAGTCCCAAATCATTGATGATAAGGACATTAACCATTTATGTCAAGAAGAAATACATAAATTAGGTATTCTCTAGATTAAATAAAATTGGATCCTAGCCAACATAGTCTCCTTAGAAAGATTATTCAACTTAGATCCTTGGTTATAGCAACTTAGATAACCTAAAGATGATGAATCAAACTTCAAGAGGGAAAATTTGGGAGATGATTGTAGCCCACATTATGTGAATATTGGTCTTAGCTACACTATGAAGGAAGGGTTATGAGTCAAGGATTTTTTTGTTAAATATAAGTACATTATCACTTGTATGTATGAAGACTTTAAGGTGTATGACCCACATGTCATAACTCACACAATTCCCTTAAAATAAGACCATTAACTATTTAGACATAGACAAAGGCTAGTGAACTCTATTTTGAAGCCTCTTATTCAGAAGGAAGTGGAGAAGTTATTAAGTGATAAAATCATCTTTTGAATCAAAAATTAATAGAGATCCAAGAATTAAATATCCCATCATATAATACACCATCAAGAATGAAGAGGTGAAGTATGATTCTCATTCATTGGTCATTTAAACTTTTACCACTCATAATTTAGTGTAGAACCTATAACCTAAAGGTTCAAATCAGCTATGGATAATGCATTTTGATGGATCCAAGTTCAATCAAGGATCAAGTTTGGGAATTGAGATAATTTATCATCAAGGTAATAATTTTTTGGCCACCTATATATTATAGTTTATATTTATGAATAATAGGGCTGAGTATGAGACTCTAATATTAGGACTATAGTTTGCATTGAAGAACAATGTAAAATAGATAAAAGTATTTAGGGATTCAAAGATGGTAGTTCACTAATTAAGAAACAAATACCAATGAAAACTATCTTAAATATCCCATCATATAATACACCATCAAGAATGAAGAGGTGAAGTATGATTCTCATTCATTGGTCATTTAAACATTTACCACTCATAATTTAGTGTAGAACCTATAACCTAAAGGTTCAAATCAGCTATGGATAATGCATTTTGATGGATCCAAGTTCAATCAAGGATCAAGTTTGGGAATTGAGATAATTTATCATCAAGGTAATAATTTTTTGGCCACCTATATATTATAGTTTATATTTATGAATAATAGGGCTGAGTATGAGACTCTAATATTAGGACTATAGTTTGCATTGAAGAACAATGTAAAATAGATAAAAGTATTTAGGGATTCAAAGATGGTAGTTCACTAATTAAGAAACAAATACCAATGAAAACTATCATATTTGGATATGTATAAGCATAGAATGTGGGATTTAATTGAAATACTTAAAGATTTCAACATAATAACACTCTTGAGAGAAAAAATAGGCTGTTGATTTACTATTTGCATTTGTTACCAATCTCAAGCCATTAAAAGAGTTTGAGGTAAAGAGACTTTCCATTGAATTCTTCCCTATCCTTCTATTCAATATAATGTATAAATTTTTAGGTCTTCAGTGATGATCAACATATTATCTTGTTCTTAACTAATTTAGGGGATTTCAAGTCCCAAATCATTGATGATAAGGACATTAACCATTTATGTCAAGAAGAAATACATAAATTAGGTATTCTCTAGATTAAATAAAATTGGATCCTAGCCAACATAGTCTCCTTAGAAAGATTATTCAACTTAGATCCTTGGTTATAGCAACTTAGATAACCTAAAGATGATGAATCAAACTTCAAGAGGGAAAATTTGGGAGATGATTGTAGCCCACATTATGTGAATATTGGTCTTAGCTACACTATGAAGGAAGGGTTATGAGTCAAGGATTTTTTTGTTAAATATAAGTACATTATCACTTGTATGTATGAAGACTTTAAGGTGTATGACCCACATGTCATAACTCACACAATTCCCTTAAAATAAGACCATTAACTATTTAGACATAGACAAAGGCTAGTGAACTCTATTTTGAAGCCTCTTATTCAGAAGGAAGTGGAGAAGTTATTAAGTGATAAAATCATCTTTTGAATCAAAAATTAATAGAGATCCAAGAATTAAATATCCCATCATATAATACACCATCAAGAATGAAGAGGTGAAGTATGATTCTCATTCATTGGTCATTTAAACTTTTACCACTCATAATTTAGTGTAGAACCTATAACCTAAAGGTTCAAATCAGCTATGGATAATGCATTTTGATGGATCCAAGTTCAATCAAGGATCAAGTTTGGGAATTGAGATAATTTATCATCAAGGTAATAATTTTTTGGCCACCTATATATTATAGTTTATATTTATGAATAATAGGGCTGAGTATGAGACTCTAATATTAGGACTATAGTTTGCATTGAAGAACAATGTAAAATAGATAAAAGTATTTAGGGATTCAAAGATGGTAGTTCACTAATTAAGAAACAAATACCAATGAAAACTATCTTAAATATCCCATCATATAATACACCATCAAGAATGAAGAGGTGAAGTATGATTCTCATTCATTGGTCATTTAAACTTTTACCACTCATAATTTAGTGTAGAACCTATAACCTAAAGGTTCAAATCAGCTATGGATAATGCATTTTGATGGATCCAAGTTCAATCAAGGATCAAGTTTGGGAATTGAGATAATTTATCATCAAGGTAATAATTTTTTGGCCACCTATATATTATAGTTTATATTTATGAATAATAGGGCTGAGTATGAGACTCTAATATTAGGACTATAGTTTGCATTGAAGAACAATGTAAAATAGATAAAAGTATTTAGGGATTCAAAGATGGTAGTTCACTAATTAAGAAACAAATACCAATGAAAACTATCATATTTGGATATGTATAAGCATAGAATGTGGGATTTAATTGAAATACTTAAAGATTTCAACATAATAACACTCTTGAGAGAAAAAATAGGCTGTTGATTTACTATTTGCATTTGTTACCAATCTCAAGCCATTAAAAGAGTTTGAGGTAAAGAGACTTTCCATTGAATTCTTCCCTATCCTTCTATTCAATATAATGTATAAATTTTTAGGTCTTCAGTGATGATCAACATATTATCTTGTTCTTAACTAATTTAGGGGATTTCAAGTCCCAAATCATTGATGATAAGGACATTAACCATTTATGTCAAGAAGAAATACATAAATTAGGTATTCTCTAGATTAAATAAAATTGGATCCTAGCCAACATAGTCTCCTTAGAAAGATTATTCAACTTAGATCCTTGGTTATAGCAACTTAGATAACCTAAAGATGATGAATCAAACTTCAAGAGGGAAAATTTGGGAGATGATTGTAGCCCACATTATGTGAATATTGGTCTTAGCTACACTATGAAGGAAGGGTTATGAGTCAAGGATTTTTTTGTTAAATATAAGTACATTATCACTTGTATGTATGAAGACTTTAAGGTTTATGACCCACATGTCATAACTCACACAATTCCCTTAAAATAAGACCATTAACTATTTAGACATAGACAAAGGCTAGTGAACTCTATTTTGAAGCCTCTTATTCAGAAGGAAGTGGAGAAGTTATTAAGTGATAAAATCATCTTTTGAATCAAAAATTCAACTTGGGTGGCCACTTTGGTCCTAGTTAGAATAAATAATGGTGAGATTAGATTATGCATGGACTTCAAAAATCTAAATAAGGCTTTTGAAAAGGATAATTATCCCCTACCTTCTCTAGATGAGGTAATACAGATAGTGAGTGTTTCTAAGATGATGTCAATGTTGGATGGATTTTCATGCTACAACCAAGTAATAATGTAGCTTAAGGATATAATGAATATGATGTTTACCATGAAATGGGGTACTTATGCATATAAGAAGATGTTGTTTGGCCTGAATAATGTAGGAGCTAACTTTCAATGTCCATGGATCATGCCTTTAAGGGACTAACATGAAAATGCATAACAATCTATATAGATGATCTCATAGTTTTCTAAAAGAATAGAAAGGATCACATAACTCACCTAAATTCTATAATCAAAAGATGCAGGAAGTTTGATATTTATTTAAATCTAAAGAAGAGTATATTCAAAGTCACTAAGGGGAAACTCTTAGGACATGTTATAAAAAAATGGGATCACCATCAATCTAGAAATAATCAAGGAAATCTCAAAGATTCAGTACCCAAATAACAAGAAGGAACTTAAGTCATTTTTTGGGAAAATCAACTTTGTCAAGAAGTTTACCTCAGGGTTCATAGATATTATCAAGCCTCTAAATATTAAGCTCAAATAAGACAAAATCTAAATCTAGAAAGTCCTTTCAAGACAAAATATTTCATAGCTTAGGTTCTAGTATTGATTAGTCTAGACTTCATAAAGGATTTATATCTATACTCGTTCACCTCAAAACACACCATTGTTATTGCTATCACATAGAAGAAGGACAAAATTGAGTATCTGATTACCTTCATGAGCAAACTTTGAAGGATGTAGAGCTCAAGTATTTAATGATAAAAAAGCATATTTTTGCTTTGGTCAAGGCAGTGAAGAAATTTTGACATTACATCTTGAGGAACAATACCATTTCCATAGTAATAGATCCTACTATCAAGCTCACTCTATCTTAAAATGAGCTGGGAGAACATCGAGACAAATGGATGGCCAAGCTCTAATATTTCAACATAGAGATCAGGCCTACAAATATTATTAGAGGATAAGTCATTATTTATCTCATGACTGAGCTTCATCCCCAAATCATCATTGAAGAGTTATATAAAGCACAAGTTTTTAAATGGGAATGTTATATAGATATAATCTAGTATTTACTTATAGGAAGCTAGCTCGTATAACTTAGTAGGGAAAGAATAAGATCCTTGAGGCTTAAAGATGCTCATTTCATGATAAAAAAGGGAGTCATCTATAAAAGGAACTATGAAGGAATTTATCTTAGGTGTGTTTTTGCAGATGAGGTTAGGGAAATTATAAAAAACTTCCATCAAAATATAGGTAATGGTCACCCTACTAGGAATACCATAGGACAAAATTTTGAGGTTAGGCTACTATTGGCCAACTATTTTCAAGGATGCTCATATGCATGTCAAGAATTACTATGAATTTCAAGTTTTAGCCAAGAGAGAAGTACATGTGGTAATGCCTCTAAATCTAGTCATCAAAGGAAAGTCATTTGCACAATGGGGTTTGGATTTTATTAGTGTAATTAACTCAAACTCCTTAGTGGGCCATAAATTTGTGCTTATGTCTATAGACTATTGCACTAGATGGATGGAAGTAGTTGCCAAAAATAATATTAGAGGACAAGATGTGATTTTTTTTTGGAGGAGCACATTACAACTAGATTCAGCATGCCCATCTCTTTGGTATGTGATAATGGACAAAAATTTATATCAGTAGAGTTCACTGAGTGGGCACGTGACAATCAGATTATAATTAGGTTAACTTCTAACCACTACCCTCAAGGGAATAGATTAGCTGAGTTAATAAATAAAATTTTGATTAAGGAATTTAAGAAATTAGTAGGGGATAAGCCTAGGGACTAGCACAATCTGCTAAAGTATGCTCTTTGGGTAGACTGGATGAGATATAAATAATCAATAAAAGCTTCACCTTACCTTTTGGTGTATGGATATAGACCAATTTTTCTCATCACATTGAAGCTTCCCACTTATCAGTTTGTACAAGATTACTTAGAACTAAATGACAAAGTAGAATCAATATTGATGGATATAATAGAAATAGAGGATTTAAAGACTAAAGCCTTGTAAGCATTTAGCAAACACTAGTATATAGTTAAAAGGTGGTTTGATAAAAGAGCAGAAGTCAAAGTATTCAAAATTTTAGATCTGGTGTTGCTATGGGATAAAGCTCATGAAAATAAAGGACAACATGACAAGTTTTCCCCACTACGGATCATATAATATTATATTTTAGAGATCATGGGAAATAACATGTTTCCTCTGAAAGACCTCCAAGGCAATAAGTTTATATATCCAATTAATGGATAATTCTTGAAGCATTACTTTAGAGTTATTCCATTTGTGGATATTACTAATTGAGATGGTTCATATAAGTTTAGATATAGGATTAGATTAGATTTCCATGCTTTATAGAATATATTTTCAATGCTTCCTAGTTTGGTTTACTAAATTCTAGTTTAGTTATCTTTCTTTTTAGTGCTTTGGTTTCCTTAGATTAGATGTCGGTGATTTCTAGAATAATTTTTTGATTTCTTGATTAGTTGTCTTTGTATTCTTCTTTTGAATTCAGGGTTATGTTTTCTCTAGTTATTTCCAAGCTAAAATCCAAAAAAACTGAGTTTGAGACTTGTAGAAAATGGTAAAATTAATTTTGACACATTTTAGATTAATTTATAGATTGGATGCATTTCAATGTCTCAAGGCTTTAGAATGAAGGGAAGTGATCATAGGATTATTTTGAATTATGTCATAATTAAAAGCTTTTATCAGGCATATGAAAGTTGTTCTCAAGATACTTCATACAAATTTAAAAAGTTTTCTTATTTTATTGGATAAAATGCACTCATGATGTTAAAAAATTGTTGGATGTGATGATTTAGGGTCTAGATTTAGTTGGCAAGGACGTCTTAGTAATGATATTTTTTCTAATTATATTATATCATTGGGGTTTCCTCCTCTCTCTTTTCCACTGATATGAACTTAAGAAAATAAAAGAAAGAGAAAGAAAAGAATCAATGAGTTCAAAAGGGAAAAATAAAATTTAAATAAAATTAAAATAGCTCACATGATGAAATAAGGACAATGCACCATGCATCATGGTTGTGAATAGACAATAGAGGGAGTGGAGAAGGAGCCTAAGGTATCATTGTCAGGGTTATGGACCCTTGGCTAGTAGTAGAGTATTGCCTAAGCTTCCCTTGATTTAATGAGCCTTAACAGATACTATAATGAAACCTACAACTTCATCACAACCTTTTAAAAAACTCATCATAGTAAGTGTTAAATCAATAACACACTTATACACATATATCTAGGGAATTAGAAGGTGAGTATGTTGTGTGAATTGACCTGTGAATATTTTTCATTTTTTTAATTTGAGCATTGCTTTTGTGACATACTCCAAATTTGATCTAAAGATTGCAAGACTAGAGTTTTGGGTTCTCAAATACTCAAGAGTATTCCACATGTAAGTCACCATTTGTTATACCCATAACCCTCTTTTTTCTCTATAAGTCAATGGGGACCCACTTTTTTTGAAATATGATTTTAATAGGGAATCAATTTTTATATGTTTATGTAAAATTTGAAAAATCTAGGGCATTTCACTTTTTTGGAAAGACAATATTGGCATTGTGTTTATGAGACTAACTTGTGTATAGCTAGATGAATTCTTCAAGTTTATAGTCTTCAAGATAATTATTTCAACCTTTGTGTAAAATTATATTTTTGGATGTTATGGTTTTGGAAATTTTTTATCCTATTTTATTTCTAGTTTATTTTTTGGGAAGCCTTATTTTATAAGATAAATTGTTGCATACATTTTGTCTAAAATAATTCTCCCTAAAAAATTTAGCCTACAAAATCTTTGCCTTAAGGAATGAAAAACCACATACACTTTCCTTAAAATAAATTCCCTGATGGATAATCCCTTTGACCCTACCACAAATTATCCTTTGGGATTCTTCAAATGACTGTTAGCCATACGAAATTACCCTTCAGGAATTTTAAAAGTGCCCTTCAACATTTATGAAGTAGACCCATCAAGTAAAATTTTCCCATGAGGTACTCCTTTTGACATAAATTATACCCTTTTAATTCTTTCCAACTACCCTTGAAAACCCTTTAAACTAGCCCTTCAGCCTTTCTCGAATTGACCATTTACCCCCTTCTTGACTACTTACTTTAGGGCACATACCCATTGGGTTTTATCCATCATACCCTTCACAATTTTTTTCAAACCCATTACCCTATGGGATGTATCCTTTAAGATATTTAATTTGACCTTTTTACCTTACAAAATTTTTCTTCAACCTTTGTGAATGAACCTTTTCACCATGGACATGCCCTTCAAAACTTTTATCCCATACCTTTTTTTTTCTAAGCCAATTTCTTCAGACATTTTATTTAGGAGAATTATAACCTTTGATATTGATCAAGGATTAAAATAAAGTTAATGAATTGATCTTCAGGAACAAATTTCAAATAACCAAGGATGAGCATGCTAAGCTCCTTGGATAGACAAAGAGAATTCATCAGCCATCACTACTAAATTTGGATATCATATAGAAGTAGTATGTAGCAGCCCAAAAGGGCTATGAAGATAATGAATCAAATAAATGGAAAGCTTCTAAAGGTAAAACTACAACTTTAGTGACCACATCTACTTCCACTCCCACCAAAGTGCATGTATCACTTCAAACGAGAAAGTTTTGATAGGCTGCATCTCATGCATGTATATTTTTGTAGTGGTCTGTGTATTTATATTTTTTGAGCAGATAACTATAAAAAATTGACTTTGTATTTTGGGTGCATGCACATGTTGCATGACTTTGAAAAGTCAATTTATTTATTTGTATCTCCTATATGGTTTTTTATCTACATGTTCAAATCATCACTTGTAACCACTTGCATGAACTTGGAGGATGAGGTGCCCCCTTCCCCATGTCTATATAATTTTAACCCCACTCAGTGGGAAGATAGTCAAAAAAAGTGGAATATAAAGCAATGATCAATTCTGATCATCAACAAAGTGTCCTGAGTATTTTATTTCCAATTTTATGTAATTGATTGTTAGTTATATGGTTTTGTGATTCAATAAATCTCTAGTGTGTTATAGCTATGAGTAGATTTTTAAGTTTTTGATTAATATGCTGATATTAATATATGAAATAGATATTGAAAGATAAGTGAATATCTCAATAAGGTGAATTAGGTTATTTTAATCATAGTTATTAATGCATATTTATGCTTTCTTTGGTGTAGTTTTTAATGTGCGTGCAACATCTACCTCAAATAATTCACTTGCCTGAGCCATAATCTCTTGATTAAAGGTGTGCAACAACTACCCTAAAAGGAGTGACCTTTGTTTAAGGCATATTAAATTCCTACATCTTTGTTCCCTTAGACTTCCTAGCCATGTCTGAGGGCTTGTGTGTTAGTATTGCTAGCAATAGACATTGGTTTGAGAAAGCATAGGTCTGTTTAGAAATAAACTAGGGGAGCAATTCCTAGGTACCATAGACTCTTCTTTTTTGCCCTACCTTACCTTAATTTTTTTTAATTTTTTATTAATATCTATCCACTCTAGATTAGAAGACAACTACCCATTCAAATCACATAGGAAATCATTCTATTGGAAGGCCACACCTCCATCCAAAAAACATTGTTAACAACCTACATACCTTACCCACTATTCTATCAATAGGTTGTCAAAAAACACATACCTACAACTCATTCCATGGAGTGGAGTTTACCTCCATTATGATCCTAAAATGTTAGAGGCTACCTCGTTAAGGTTGTGGTGTACATAAAACCTACATCAACATTTTCAATGGTGATAACAAGAGGGCCTGAATTTATTTCTAATAATAGAGGTTAGTCCTTACATAAAGTTACACTAGATTCACCTAAGAGAGTGACCAGATATAATTCTTAATATGGTTTATTGGTATCACCCTTGTTAAGCCATAGGAGACCTAGAGCTATGCCAACAACTCTAGTTTAGAATAATCCACCTTCACTAGGGCACCCTTTACTTATCAATCAAAAAATGACTTAGAAACAACCCTAGTTAGTTGGATCTGCCATTACCATCTTGAGGGATGTGCATGATTTACCTCAAAATCCCAAAAAATATCTACCATCCTTTTCTCCTTTAGGATCAAGGACCATATAAGAGCATATCAAATCTGTTAAAGCTTCTTTAAGGTTAATGCATATAGTTGATGAAGATGTTACATGTTGGTTATTCCTTTTAATTTTAATGGATGTTGCTTATGATTTTTACTTAAATTTAATGAAAAAATCCATCACCAATTGGGAGGAGTATTAAATGGATTTTAATGCATAGTTTAGACAACTCACCAATCTTGGATTGGTATATTAGCATTTCACCAGTATAAAAAGGGAGCCTAATGAGCCTATTTGTGCTTTGAACACAAAGTGGAAGAAAGTTTAAAATTGGTTGACCCCAAGGTATAAACAAGATGTGTCATTAGCATTGAGGATGTACAAAAATTACTTAGATCCCATTACCATTGTGTTCCTGAGAAGAACACCTGTTGGCAATACTTTTGTATTAGTATTCAAAGAAGACATTAACATTGATAAACATCTCAGCCCACAAACATCTGAGTCACCTAACATCAATTATACATGCTACCTCCATTGACACAAATAATGTAGCCAAATTTTGGTTATTTGAACAATCATGTTATGGAAAATAATTAACAATAGAACCAATATGAAAATTCACTTCCTAAAACTATTGTACAAGGTATGGATTCCATAAAACCCAAATTGGATTCTATTTAGAATATGGTTCAAAAATTAAACAAAGATTTTCTAAGTATGCAACAAAATATGGGCAATACCAATGCTCTGAGTATCACTAGAATACTAGGTTCTAAAGATATAATAGGTCATTTAATAATCCTACAAATAATATGGAGCAACCTATCAAGCTCCCATAAATCAACATCATTAAAAGAGAACTCCTCAATTGGTGTAGGATACATAATATGCCCCAACATGGTGATCTTGATTGTATTGAGTTCTATACAATGTTCAAGATATTTTAGAGGAAATTAACTAGGCAAGATCATTTAAATAATCTATTAGAATCTCATCAGGATCTTGAATCTTCTAGCATAACCATGTTATTTGAAACTCACAAATTTCCCTTCCTAAGAGAAGATGACAATGCAGTAGAATATAGTTCAGATAAAGTTCATACCTTTTTATAGTTTTAGAGAGGTGAAACAACTTAAGGAATAAGCATCTAATTACCACCTTAACTCATCCAAATACCACATCAATTCCTCCAAATCCCAAAGTGGACAATAATCTACCCCCTCCAAAAGGGAATGATCAACCACTAAACAAAGAAGAACTAAATAAAGAAAGATACAATATTTTAGAAGACATGAAGAAGATTAAGGAAAATATAACTCTCCATGAGTTAGAACAAATCATTGAGCAAAAGGAACTATTATGGAAGTTTATTACTAGAAAGGCCCCTATGGATAAAATTAGAGTCGCTACAGACAAAGCAAAATTTGGTGATGCCAACGTCATCTACAAGAGTAAGTTCAAAGTACCACCATTCCTATTGACCATAAGAGCATTTGGCAATAATATTCATAATTTTTTAGTTGATTCTAGATCATCTAGAAATATTATGCCTACTTATATATGTAAAAATCTTGGTCTCACTCTCAGCGCTTCAAAGAGGTTAGCTTCTCAACTAAAAAAATGGTAGTACGAGTAGTGGGAGAATTGAATAACATACACATTCAAGTAACATCATAACCAAGAGTCTAGATGACTATCAATATCTTGGTAGTGGATATATCAGAAGGCTATATATTATTGTTGAGTAGAGACTAGTCTAAAATGCTTAATGGGTATCTTTTCACAGACTTCTCATGCATTTGGCTAACATGGAGAGGAGTCTCAAACCAAACCAAAATTGATAGAGATCTAAGAATGAAATATCCCATCATAGAATACATAATCAAGAATTAAGAGGTGAAGTATGATTCTCAATCATTGGGAATTTACACTTTTACCACTCATAATTTAATGTAGAACTTAGGACCTGAAGGTTCAAATCAGCTATTGATAATACATTTTTATGTAGCCAAGTCTAAGAAAGGATTAGGTGTGGGAATTGATCTAATTGATTCTCAAGGTAAGAATTTCTTGTCCACCTATATATTATAGGTTCCATGTACAAATCATAAGGTTGAACATGAGGATATAATCTTAGGACTATAGTTTTCACTAAAGAATAATGTAAAATAGATAAACGTATTTGGAGATTCAAAGTTAGTAGTTCACCAAGTAAGAAACAAATACCAGTGCAAAATATTTTATTTTAAGACATATAAGTACAAATCATGGGATTTAATTTAAAGTTATAAACCTTTCAATATAGTATCACTCTTTAGAGAATAAAATCAAGTCATCGATTCACTAGTTGTAGGTATTTCCAATCTCAAGTGATTATGGGAGTCTGAGGTAAAGAGATTTTCCATTGAATTAGTTATTTATCCTTCTGTTCAAGATAATGTATAAATTTTTAGGTCTTTAATGATGATTAGTAGATTATCTAGTTCTTACCAAATTTAGGATATTTCAAGTCCCAAATCATCAATGACAGGGACATTAACCATTTATATCAAGAAAAAATAGTTAAATAAGGTAATCTCCAAATTAAATAAAATTGTATCCTAGCTGGATTAGTCTCCTTGGAAATACCATTCAACTTAGATCCTCAAGTGTATAAAATCATAAAAATAAAGGTCTATGAATCAAAATTCAAGAGGGGAAATTTGAGGGATGATCATAACTCACATTATGTGAGTATTGGCTTCAACTACACCATGGAAGAAAGGCAATGAGTCAAGGATTTGATTATTCAATATAAGGATGTTGTCACCTAAACATATGAAGACCTTGACATATATGACATGTAGGTCATCGCTCACACAATTACATTGAATCAATACCATAAACCATTCAAACAGAGGCAAAGTCTAGTGAATCCCATTCTAGAGCCTCTTATTTAGAAGGAAGTGGAGAAGTTATTAAGTTCTAAAATCATCTTCCTGATCTGACATTCTACCTGGGTGGCCAATTTGATCATGGTTAAAATAAATAATGGTGAGATTAGATTATGTGTGGACTTCAAAAATATGAACAAGGCTTCTAAAAATGATAATTATCCTCTACCTTCTCTAGATGAGGTAATACAGATAGTAAGTGTTTCTAAGATGATGTCCTTTTTGGATAGATGTTTAGGATATAACCAAGTACTAGTGTAGCTCAAGGATAGAATGAAGATGGAATTTACCATGAAATTGGGTACTTATGTGTACAAAAAGATTCCATTTAACCTAATTAATATAGGAGATACCTTCTAACATGCCATAAACCATGACTTTAAAGAATAATAGGAAAATGAATAATTATCTATATGGATTATCTCATGGTGTTCTCAAAGAATAGAAAGGATCACATAACTCACGTAAAATCCATATTTGAAAGGTACAAGAAGTTTGATATTTATTTAAATATAAAGAAGAGTATATTCAAAGTCAATAAGGGGAAAATTTTAAGACATGTTATCATAAAAGATAGGATCACCATCAATCTAGAAAGAATCAAAGCAATCTCAAAGATTTAGTAGCCAAATAACAAGAAGGAACTTAAGTCATTTTTTGGGAAAATAAACTTTGTTACAAATTTTATCTCAAGGTTCATAGAAATTTTCAAACCTCTAAATGTTATGATAAAGTAGGATTCTAAAATAGAATGGACAACTGAAGCCACAAAGTCCTTCCAAGATAAAATATGCCTTACCTCAAGGTCTAGTATTGATTACTCCATACTTCAAAAAGGATTTCTATATGTGCTCATTCACCTCAAAACACACCATTGTTGTTGTTAGCACATAGAATAAGGACAAAATTGAGCATCTAATTGCCTTCACGAGCAAAAAATTGAAGGATGCATAGCTCAAGTATTAAATGATTAACAAGAAGATTTTCTCTTTGGTCAATGTAGTGAAGAAATTTTGACATTAAATCTTCAGGAAAAAATTCATCACCATAGTACATAATATTTCTCTCAATCTCACCCTATCATAGAATGAGCTAGAGAATGTCAAGAAAAATGGATGGCCAAGCTCCAAGATTTCAACATAGAGATCAAGTCTATAAAGATAATCAAAGGATAAGGCATTATTTAATTAATGACTAAGTTTGATCCCCAAATCATTGTTGAATATGTATGTATAGCATAATTTTTTAAAGGGGAATGGTATACCAATATAATCCAATATTTACTTATATGAACTAGCCCCCTATAACATAGTAGGGAAATAAGAAGAGACTTGAGGCTTAGAGATACTCATTTCATGATAAAAATGGGAGTCCTCTATAGAAATAACTATGAACGAATTTATCTTAGGTGTGTTTATGTAGAGGAGGCTATGGAAATTCTAGAAACGTTGCATCAAAAGATAAGTAGTGGTCACCCTACTGGGAATATCATAGACAATAAAATTTTGAGGGTAGGCTATTATTGGCCAACTATTTTCAAGGAGACTCATGCACATCAATAATTTCTATGAATGTCAATTGTTAGCCAAGAAAGAAGTACATATGGCAATGCTTCTATAGCCAATCATTAAAGGAAAGACATTTACACAATGTGGTTTGAATTTTATTGGTGTAATTAACTCAAACTCCTTAATGGCCCATAAATTTGTGGTTATGGCTAAAAACTATTACACTAGATGGATAGAAGTAGTTTCCATAAAGAATAGGAGAGTACAAGATGTGATTCGGTTTTTGGAGGAGCACATTACAACTAGATTCAACATGCCCATATATTTGGTATGTGATAGTGGACAAAAATTTATATCAGTAGAGTTTACTAAGTGGGCACATGATAATCATATTATAATTAGGTCATATTCTAACCACTACCCTTAGGGGAATGGATTAGTCGAGTTGATAAATAAAAATCTCATTGAGGAAATTAAAAAATCATTAGGGGACAAGTCTAGGGACTAACATAATATGCTAAATTATGCTCTTTGGGTAGATTGAATGAGATACAAGTAAGCCCTAAAAACTTTGCCTTACCTATTTGTGTATGGATGCAAACCAATTTTTCCCATCACATTGAAGCTACCCACTGATCAATTCATACAAGATTACATGGAACCAAATGACAAAGTGAAATCAATATTTATAGATATAATATAAATGGAGTATTTAAGAATTGAATCCTTGTATAAATTTATCAAACACCAAGATGTAGTTAAAAGGTGGTTTAATAAAAGATAAAAAGTCAAAGCATTCAAAATTTTAGATCTAGTGCTACTATGGGATAAATCCCATGACAATAAAGGACAACATGACAAGTTTGCCCCACTATGGATTAGACCATATCAGATTTTAGAGATAATGGGAAATAACACATTTTTTCTGAAAGACCTCCAAGACAACAAGCTTACATATCCAATTAATAGATAGTTCTTGAAGCATTACTTCAGAGTTATTCCATCTATGGATATTACTAACTGAGAGGGTTCATATAAGTTTATACATAGGATTAGATTAGATTTCCATACTTTTTAGAATATATTTTCAATGCTTTTTATTTTTTTATTTCTTTTTAGTTTACTTATCCTACTTTTTAGCACTTTGGTTTCCCTAGATTATATGTAGGTGCTTTCTAGAATAAAATTTTTATTTCTTTATTAGTTATATTTGTTTTCTTCTTTGGCATTCAAGGTTATGTTTTCTATAGTTATTTCCAAGCTAAAATCCAAAACAACTAAGTTTGAGACTTGTATAAAAGGGGAAAAGTAATTTTGACACATTTTAGGCTAATTTAAATATTGGATGCATTTCTATGTCTCGAGGATTTAGAACGAAAGGAAGTGATCATAAGATTATTTTTAATTATGTCATAATTAAAAGCTTTTATCAGGCATATGAAATTTGTTCTCAGGATACTTCATATAAATTTAGAAAGTTTTCTTATTTTATTGGATCAAATGCATTCATAATGTTAAATACTTGTTGGAAGTGATGATTCATGGTCTAGATTTAGCTGGCAGGGTTATTCTAGTAATGATTTTTTTCTAATTATACTAGCTAATTGGGGTTTCCTCCTCTCTCTTTTCCACTGATATAAACTTAAGAAAATAAAATAAAGAGAAAGAAAAGATTCAATGAGTTCAAAAGGGCAAAAGAAAACTAAAAGAGTTCACATGATGAAATAAGGTCAATGTACCATCCATCATGGTTGTGAATAGACAATAGATAGAGTGGAGAAGGAACATAAGGTATCTATATCAAGGCTATGGATGCATGGCTAGGAGCAAATTAATGATTGAGATTCCATTGATTTAGTGAGCCTTAATAGATACTAAAATTAAACCTACATCTTCATCAAAACCTTTTGAAAAACTCATCACAACAAGGGTGAAATCAATACCACACTTACACACATAGATATAGGGAATTAGAAGGTGAGTATGTTGTGTGAATTAACTTGGGAATATATTTCATGTTTCTTATTTGAGCATTTTTTATATGACATACCCCATGATTGATCTAAATATTGTGAGATCAGAGTTTTGGGTTCTCAAATACTTAGGAGTATTCCCCCTTTAAGTCACAATTTGTTGTACCCAACATCCCCATTTTACTTATAAGGGAATGGGGAACCAATTTTTTTGAAATATAATATTTAATAGGGAATCCATTTTTATATGTTTTTTTTTAAATTATAAAGTCTAGGGAATTTCACTTTTTTTGCAAGATGATATTGGCATTATGTTTATCAAACTAACTTTTGTATGGCCAAATGAATTCTTTGGGTTTATATTCTTTAGGATAATTATTTCAACCTTTGCGAAAAATTATATTTTTGGATGTTATGTTTAAAAAAAAAATTGTCCTATTTTATTTCAATCTTATTGTTTAGGAAGCCTTATTTTGTCAGAGAAATTATTACAGATGTTTTGTCTAAAATAATTCTCCTAAAAGAATTCAGCCTACAAAATCTTTACCTTAAGGAATTTTGGACTACATACACTTTCCCCAAAAAAAATTCCTTGATGGATTATCCCTTTTATCCTACCAAAAATAATCCTTCAAGTTTTTTGAAATGACCCTTAGCTATATGAAATTACCCTTTAGGAATTTTAGAATTACCCTTCGACATTTGTGAAGTAGACCCTTCAAGAAAAATTTTACCTCAAAGTAGACTCTTTGAATTCTTTCCACCCACCCTTCAAAAACCTTCAAACTATCCCTTTTGCCTTTCCCTAATTGGCCATTTACCCACTTCCTGATTACTTCTTTTAGGGAACATATCCTTCAAGTTTTATACATCATACCCTTCAAAAAATATTTCAAACCCCTTACCCTATAGGACATATCCTTCAGGATATTTATTTTGACCTTTTTACCCTACAAAAGTTCCCTTTAGCCTTTGTGAATGAACCTTTTCTCCATGGACATGCCCTTCATGAATTTTATCCTATACCTTTTTTTTCCTTAGACAATTCCTTCAGAGATTTTATTTGGGAGAATTATACCCTTTGGGATTTTTAAAATGATCCTTAGTCATACAAAATTACCCTTTGGGAATTTTATAAATTCCCTTTGGCATTTACAAAGTAGACTGTTTGAGACTTTTTTCATGGACAATATGCCCTATGAAGTGCACCTTTAGATCAAAAGTACCCATTAGTGAAATTGAAAGAACCCTCTAGACCTTTGAAATATCCCTCTGAAAGAATTAGTTTGGGATTTTTGCTCAAATGATTCATTCGAATAATTAGTCTATGAGCATAGGCCCCAAAAGCATTTTTTGATATATACCTTAACGTACTTCATTACTAGGAGTACTACTAAGTCTCATCATAATTGGCCAATATAATAGCAAAAAAATACTTCTTATTGATATTTTAAAGGTCCCTACCAACCTGAGCTAGTAAATTTGAATTATACATGAAATGAAAGCATAAAGTGAATGTTACACATTTATGTTACACAAACTAGTATTCAATGTTTAATTCTATATAGGTGATTTACTATGACTGAAAGCAATCATTTGTATTTTAACTAACTTTTATTCAAAGTCTTCTACTATCTTGAAGTAAGAAAGAGCCTTAGTTTATACTTTAAGAGTATATAATGAACAAAAATTAAGCTAGAGCCAAGTCATTTGCATTGGAATATAGATATATATAGCATACAATGTGTTAAGTAAGAGAGAATCATGAAACATACAACCATGGCATCTACATCCAAAACATTTTGAGATACCAATCCACCATCTCCATACTCGATCAAAGATTTAATAGAATTTACCAATATAGTCTTCAACACCACCATGTCTAGAGATAAGTACAAGAATTACTTATCATAATGGGATGTTATTAATTTAGTGGATATATTTTCATTGGAAGATGATATAATATTGGCAGATCGATTGTTTGTGAAAGAATTATTAGATTACAAATGTCAAAGGTTGGACATTACTATTACGAAACTAGAATTGATGCCCTGTATTAACCTATTAAGGAACTTATTCTTCATTCAAAAAATATCATAGGATGCATTCTTACATCAATTTAATAAAAATATCATGGTCACTTATATCTTGAGGTAGATTTTTATAGATATTTATCATTAAACATCCACGACATCTACTTTAATAATCACACACTGGTGTAATTAAACATAATATTACTCGATGGAGAAGGTGATATCATTAGGGCTCATCCCAAACCAAACTATCATTTGGAAAACAAAGAATCTTAAATGGATTATCCTAATTGATAGGTTTAAAATGGGTATCTGCATTGGCATGGCACTCCTCAATAGATTATATAATATGCCTATCATCCACTTTGTCAAGTTGGATTGGGTACCATTATTGTATATGTTTCTCTCACATGATGCTACTTACACCCTCAATAAGATCATAATCCTATAGCTGATAAAGCAAATTATCCATAAAGACAAGAATCCTACACCCACTAGGGATTTATTCATGTTGTCATATCTATTGGATGTAATCATGGGAACATACTACAAATATCTTGGTATTTTTTGGTCTCTAGCCATAGACTATGAAAGAACATAATTTGTTATTACTATTAGTTTATACATACATACATACATACATACATACATACATACATACATACATACATACACACACACACACACACACACACACACACACACACACACACACACACATATATATATATATATATTTATATTGTTATATATAGTTATATAAGGCACGTGGTGAGAATCTCTAAGGTTATTTATCCTTAAATTTGGCAATCTATTCATAGCTTACCTATGCATTAGATTGGGCATGATATAGTGAAGAACCAAGTTGAAAAGAGATATTTCTTCATCTACCCATATTTTACTATCATCATGGTATGGGGGAATAAGGTTGGCCCCCTGTGTCGACCAAGGTTTGTTCTAGATAAGTTATCCAAACAAGAGATTGCCTTCTAGTTATAGAAGAGTGTAGAAGAAGATTTGGCAAGGTAGAAAAAAATGTTATATTTCAGCCATCTAATCACCATTGGCAAAATGACATATAAAGTGAGAAAACATCTTAGAGACATAGGTGGAAATTTTATGATTTATCCTTTCCCTAAACTTCCACATAGGGACTAGGATCCCCATGGGTAGATCTAGAAACATATCCATGTGTTTAACATTCTATATAGTCATCATCCCTATGACTCTGATTTTATATTTTTGAACACTCATTCAGATAAGGAGGTATTATAATGATCATAACTTTTTAGATTATAGGAGGATCATTTGAGGATGATCCAAGGTGAGCCTTATATTTCCATCTAGTAATTAGATAGTAGGAAGGCACTATTTAGGGGATAGTAGCACTCAGATTTATAGAGAGGTGAATCTTTAGACAAACCAAAATACCAAGATACCTCCTCTTCCAAAGGACCCCCTCTAAATTTTAAGGTAGTAAAGAAGGATCTTGGGCTACCTGAGCCCAACACAACTAAGGGAGCATAGGTAGGAGACCCCATCGGTCTTGACTCTGATGAGGAAGGTTGAATACTAGAGTAGCCTATTTTAAGTTATACCCAAGGGATAATTGTTATATCTATTGGGGTATAAAATCTTAGGGCATCATAACCTATGGACTCTTCCACTCAAACCCTTTGGTCTAAAAAATAAATCCTATGACTCCCATGGGTAGTCCCATAATAGAGGCATTACAGGGATCATCCACTCAACCTCCACATTTAAAACTAGCTAGGGGAGATGTGGTAATAATTAAAGACATTGAAGATGATTTTGATGAGGAAGTTGAGTTGGCAATAACCAAGGCTATAATCCTTCAATAATACATATTGTTTCTCTCTCTTCAAGGTACCAAATATTTTAATTTTATTTCTTTGTCTTCTTTATGTATTTTTGATCAGGTTGCCTTTATGGAAGTCCCCTAATCCATTCCTTCCACATCCAATAAAAATATTGTTCCTTTCATCTTCACTTCCATCCCATTCATAACACCAATCACTCTTATTCCTACTAGCACCTCCATGGTTAGAGACCTCAATAAAAATAATGTGTCTAGAAAAGTGAAAATAGCTTTGACCACCTCTTAAGTCTATGTTTAATCCACCCAAATCACCCTTCCACTTCCAACCACCACTTCCATAAAGGAGGCTATTATGATAACCATTGGTAGGGAGAGGAAGGCTAGGCCTCAGATAATCATAGTGCATCCACTATCTCAATTGAGAAGAGTGGATTGATCTAAAATTATATTGTCTCCCCTCTAAGATGTCCTCACCAAAGCCTCCAAGAAAAATAAAGAAAACCAATAGGAAACATAAGCAGAGGTTGTTACTACAACCTTTGATGCATCTCAACTTGACATTCCTACATGTGCACTAGATTTGAGAAGTAAGTTTTACCAACTTAAAAAATTTAAAATAATAAAACTCCCATCTATCTCCACATTATTTGATACCTCCACTAGCAGCATCTAAAGGGTCAAGAAGAGGAAACTAGAAGATGATATGGGAAAACAAACCATCTTAGAGGAGAGGTAAGAGATGTTCTCCCTTACTAAAAGGTAGAATAGATAACTAGGGTAACTGTTAAATGAAGAAAATTTAGTAGACCCAGTGAAGTCACATAAGGATGTTGTACTTACCATGCACAAGATTACAAAGGTATCTTAGCAATAGTTAGAAGTATAGGTTATAGTACTAGAGAAGGAAGTAGAACAAATCAAAGAAAAGGCCAAAATGGTGCACACCTTGGTTGGAATTGAAGATAAGGTCCAAGAGGTAGCCTTAATATGTTACAATAGGTTGGAAGCTATGGATTTTATGAGGGTTGAGATGGCACAACATGTGAGACAAACTAATATATTTTATAACTCATTGATAGATGATAATACCCAATTAAATATGCTAGTGTCCTACATAGGCAAATCACTGTACAAACATCTTAATTTAATGACTATGCTAGAGGTATCCAATGTTAGGAACCTAATAGTCATTAGGTAAGAGGAGGAAAAAGATTGGTTATATAACATTATGGATTTAACCAAAAAATACCAGGTATATGAGGCTCAAGTCTTTCAAAATTTGCACAAGATAAAGCTATCACAAGTGAAAGACTCCACTAGTAAGTTGGTTAGTAGGCTTAATTTTGATAATATTATCCAAAAGGTAGCCAATTCATTCAAACAGATCTTGCAAGGTTTATCAATTGAATAAATTTAATAAAAATTGAGTAAGGTATGAAATAAGGTCACTAAATTGGATATCTTCAAGAATAAATTTCAAATAACCAAGGATGAGCATGATAATCTCCTTTGATAGACAAAGAGAATTCATCAGCCTTCACTACTAAATTTGGACATCATACAAAAGTAGCATGGAATAGCCTAAAAGGTTTATGAAGATAACAAAGTGAAGAAAAGACAAGCTTATAGAGGTGAAACTACAACATTACCAGCCACATCTACTTCCAGTCCCATAAAAGTGCATGTAACACTTCAAATGAGCAAGTCTTGATAGGTTAAATCTCATACATGTATCTTTTTATAGTGGTCTATGTATTTAGATTGTTTAAGAAGATAAATGTAATGAATAACCTTTTTATTTTGGGTTCATGCACATGTTTCATTACTTTGAAAAGTCAATTTATTTATTTTTAGCTCCTATATGGTTTTGGAATTACATGTTCAAACCATCACTTGTAACTACTTGCATGAACTTAGAGTATGAAGTATCCCCTTCCTTATGTCAATATAATTATAACCCCACTAAGTGGGGAGAGAGTTTGAAATTTTTTAAATATAGAACAATGAGCAATTTCGATCATCAACATAGTGTCTTGAGTATTTTCTTTCTAATTTCATGTAATTAATTGTTATTTCTATGGTTGTGTGATTCAATAAATATTTAGTGTGCTATAGCTATGAGTAGATTCTTGATTTTTTGATTGATATTTTGATCTTAAGATTTGAAATATCTATTAAAATATAAGTAAATATATCAATAAGGTGAATCAGGTTATTTGAATCATTATTTTAAATGTGTATTTATGCTTTCTTTGGTGTAGTTTTATGTGTCTGTAACAACTACCTTAGATAATTAACTTTCCCTAGACATAATTTCCTTATTAAGGGTGTGAAATAGCTACCCCAAAAGGAGAAACCTTTGTCTAAGGTGTGTGAAATTCCTACATCTTTGTTCCCTTAGACTTCCTAGTCATGTCTGACTACTTGTGTGTTATTACTACTAGCAACAAGCATTGGTTTGAGAAAGCATAGGTCTGTTCAAAAACTAATCAAGGGAGTAGTTACCAAGGACCATGGAAGTTTTTTTTGAATTTTTTATTGATTTCTATCCACTTTATATTATAATCTATCCACCCATACAACTCACATCACTTTGTTAGAAGACAACACCTCCATCCAAAAAACCTTTTTAACAACCTATATACCCTACCTGTTATTACATCAATAAGTTTTCAAAGACCACATACCTACAACTCATGATTTGGAGCAGAGTTTACCTCCATTGAGGTATATAAATGTTATAGGCTACCTCATTAATGTTGTGGTGTTCATAAAACCTACATCAACAGATACTTTCTCATATTCAAATACATTCACATATAACATTCCTAATCCATGAAAATTCAAACTCCAACTCTTTGATCCAAGAACAAAATATATTACTTTCATTATTGGTACCACATCATAATCTAAACTTAAATATTTTAAACATATATAAAAAATAATTTTAAAAATTACAAAAAACATTCAAAATATTAAAAAAAAGGATGTGAGCATGACATGAGCTACTAGTTTACTTCTTTTCATATATTATTTATCATATATGTTGGTAGATAACATTTTATTTTATATACATACATCAATTTCATGAGGTATATAAGTGTGATGTAATACATATGTTACATGCATTCTTAGATTGTGGATTCCCTTCTACTCAATATTCATGTCTATGTTGGGGAATCTAATATAACATTTACACTACAATAGGTTATATATTATTATGACCTAAAATGAGATATTGAGCTATATTTATTACAAGTGTCATGATAATCACTCATATTCTACATGGATATTCTAATTTTATATGATATGACATTTTCATTTATGGATAAAATAGACTATTTTTCACTTATTCTATGCTTCTTCGATGTTCTTTACTTTATTTAAGAATAGGCTTAACAATTATTACTTATTGTATGTGCGTCCCTTATAAATTATGTGAAAGATTATTGAACATCTATATGAGATCATTTCATGGTATGTGTGGCATTTGAGTATTTCTATCAATTTTATCCCTTGGCCTTATGTGTGCTATCTTTTTCATATGAGAAATTTTAACATGTCCCTTGTATGCAGCCCTTGGCCTTATTGTATGACATTATTTTGTGTTATGCATGTGTGCTTGTTGAGATTATTTAATTGTTTCATGATATTTATAATGCACATATAGGGCATATTCTACTTCAAATATGCTTACTTTAATGTACTCATCAATGATAAAATTATATATACATAATGCATTTTATGCCTCACATTAAATTTGTTACATACATGGCTTAATAAAATTATATTTTTTATGATAACATACTCTCTAACTTGATTATTGTTGGAAATTTGGCCTCTAGAGGCCAAATTCCAAGCCCTATAACTAAAAAAATTTCATGGAAATCATCTAAACACATTCATAATTATCTCCTACATGTTCATGTCCTTTTCATCCTATGTTGATCCTTGGTAGCACTAATAGAGGTGTCATTGTGTGTTCTTGAGCCTAATTATGAATCTATTATGTCATGGATACCTTGAGTTTCTTGGGTTATGTGACATTGGTCATGGTAATTATCATGTAAATAGGAGTTTTTTAGGATGTCTTATAAATTTCTAATGATGTTTTAAGGTCATTGCTCATGATATACGAATCCAAGCCCAATTTTCACCTCAATTCACCCTTAGAAGCCCTTTCAAGACCCTTACATTCCTCATATGAGTCAATATATGTGATAAAATCTTTGAAAAATACCATATTTCAAGTATTTCATTATTAGAGAGGTTTCAAAAAGGGTCCCTACATCACCACTATGCATTCACACCATAAAAGTCCTTTTTAAGACCCAAATCCATCCCCCACTAGCCAAATGGGTCCCACACATGGTAAAAACTTAACTCTTTATCTCCTAATATAATAATAATTTTAAAAGTTTATTTAACTCATGATTACCTCTCTTCATCCTTTAATGGTGGGTTAAATCTTGAAATCTATTTTAAAAATGTAGAAAAGAGGTGTTTTCAATCATTTTTTTAGGTTATACTAACTAGTAAAAATAGTTCTATATAGGGGAGGTTAGAGGATTGTAGGTGGGTTATTTTTAGGTATATTTTTGAATTTTCATTATAAAATTATTCAATACAAACTCAAAATTTATCTTCATAATCCATCAAGCTCTTTTGCAGCTTGGTAGAGCCCTTAAGGTTTGTAGATGGTATGGCCACGAGAGAGAATATCAAGATCTAAAATTATTGGAAAAGTAAGGGACCTTATATATATTCCATATTTAGGAATTTTTTATTATTTTGTATCTCTCTCCTTTATGAAAAATCCTTTAAAATGTAGGTTACTCACAATGGCTTCTCCATTCAGGCACAAAACTTGTTTTCTATGTTTTTTCTCTTCTTGGGTATGGTGATAGAAAAATGGAAGGTTATGGAGATTGTTAAGAGTTTTAACCACTTTACCAAAACATTCCTAAACCTCATCTCACATGTGGGAATCTATAGATTTTAATAAGACATAAATTTCCAAATCTTTAGTCTACATGCATGGTTGAAAACAATCTATGGTTCAATGGTTGATTCAAAGTTGTCAAATCATAGTAAAATGTTGTATGAGATGTTTCATTCATGATCATGTGTCCTTATTTTAGGTTTATCAAAGTTTCCTCAGAATATCATATCTTTTCAACTATAAATTTTCCCTCAACACCCTCACAATCTCATTTAGCATATGCTAAGGTAACTTATCATATGTTAAGGTAATTTGGATAATCATAGGTTCCTCTTTTCATTATGTATGTCTCTTTAAGAGCATTGAAAATGATATATCTTGCTAAGTCATATGATTATTTTCACCTAGGATCCTTTAGGACTATTTTAATTTTGGATTCATGTTTCATTTCATCTCCCCAAGTTTCATTCCATTTTCATAACTTTGTAAAGACCATTCACCATTTTTATAAGCATATCACTCCATTATCAATATCCATATATACTCCATTATCACCACACATAATATCATAACTCCTTATCTAAATCCATATCATGAATCCAATATTATGGTTATATGAAGGGTGTTAGGTATAAATATGGTCATGAATATGTGTTTTATAACCTTTATCAATGCTAGAACAATAAATCTTCACCTACAACCAGGGTGAAAACATAGACAAGTATACTTCATGAAAGAAGTGTATAGAAGGGGATAGATGATTCCTCAATGAAAGGAGTTTGTTTTAACTAACCCTAAGTTTTAGATTGAGGGTAAAAGCAGGTTTTGAAGGGTCCCTGAAACCCTATTACAAAGAGTGAAATAGAAAATGTCTAAGACCACAGGCAAAGCCTAAAAAACACTACAGGTAAGTAGCAAAAACAGGTTTTAAATGGACCTGGAACCACCAGATAAACATCCGTTCAAAACCCAGATAACATAGATCTGGTAACACAACAGACAAAAGATAACAAAAAGAAAACAAGGAACAGTACCAATTTATAAACCAACAAGAAGGACCAGATTATTCATCCAGTTCCAGTATCAAGTTCATGGCTTCTTTTCCTTTCAAAACAGTTTCCTCAGTGGTAGCCTCTAGCAGAGATCCTTTTTGTGTATCTTTCTTTCTAGAGCTTTGCCTCATCCTTTTGCTGGGACCCTCTAGTGCTTTGGTCTCCTCATTGGCTCGTTTACCTATATTGATAGCAGCACCACAAATGTTGGATGTTACTTCCTCCATTTTCTTTCTATTGTCCTTTATAAGTTCCCAGAGCTTGTTTTCATAAGCTCTGAGCTTGACTGGGATCTCGCTTAACTAATTTTCCATGTTGTTTATTTTGTTCCAAGCAATTTTTAGGGAATCTTCCAAACTTTCCACTTTTCTCTTGAGATCCATGACCTCCCTGCACATCCAGGAGTCAATTTGGGAAGATGCCTCTGCCTTACAGTTAACCCAGGTCATAGGATTATATGTTTCATCATTCTGATTCTTCCCTCTCCAGTCCTCAGGCTTTTTATAAGGACTTTTCCTGGCTTCTTCAAAGATATCTTCTTGACTCTTTTGTTCCCGCTCCTTGATTCTAGATTGTATTTCCATATTCTTATTTAGAATATCATCCTGATCAGATTTTTGCTTTTCATTCTTAGAAGTAGGGTCCTCAATAGGATCTTCCTGGTCAAATTCTTCTTCTGACACATTCTGGTTTTCCTTCATATCTACAGTTCTATTAGCAGAATCCTCCTCAGTATTCACTTTATCTTTTTCAATTTCCTCAGAACGTTCTTCATCATCACTTGAGTTAGTATCCTAGCTTTCGGTTCCTTCTTCTTCCTCCAGTTTTTCCTTCTCGGGTTCTTCAATTTTCTCCCATCCCCTTTCTTCTTCTACATTCTGCTGTTTAGGACTAGGGGACTTGAAATTGCCTCTCCTGATTACTCTTTCATTATTTTTATCTCCTGACACCTTATTTTTACCTTATTTGGGGTACTTAACCAGTGCCCTATTCTTACAGTAACCTTCAATAAGCAGAATAAGGCCTTCATGGAGGATAGGGCGCATTTCCTTTTTCCTATGAGCATATAAGCTTTGGACTAGGGAATAGCAAAGATAAAAAGGAAAAGATAGACTAACCTTATGCCTGAAATGGTTGAGGAAAACAAAATGGAACTTGTGCACTCATTTGCTTCTTCCATCCAGAATGAATTACTCCCTTATACAGCTTAAGACATCCCTCCATATCCCTTTAATCTGGTCCAGCTCATAAAAATCCCCATTTTTGACCAGCTTCTGCTCTTCCTCGTCTGTTTTGGGGAACTTACAGAAGGCCTCGTTCGAGATGCTTGTTTTCTTGGAAAATTTGAGTCCATCCATTGGAAACCCTATAACCTCTGCAATAAAGTCCTCTGTTAAGTTTACTGATATACCATGCAAGGTGACCCTTTCATTAGACCAATTTTTGAAAAAGGCCATCGTGATATGTGGTTTTGAGCCATGGAGTCTTTCCATGTAGCTCGTAACTTTTCCTTTCTGTAAGATTCTCCAAATTTCATGCTTCTCTCTCCATACTTCACAGCTCTTGGGTTCCTATTTACGGGGTTCACCCTTCCTTTCACGAGCCATACTCATTTTCTTCAAATCCCTTTTGCTATGGACTTTGCCCTGAAACCTTCTACTGTCATATTGATTGGGAATTCGACTAACCCTAAGTTATTTTAAATGGATGAGTGTGTTTTTTATATCATTTCATTTGCCTTTTCAATGTCCCATCCTATCTCAATACTTACAAACAATAGTGGATCATCACCTACAGTCATATGATAACAAACACTCAAGATGCCTCTACAAAGTAATTTATATGTATTGGGTTGGAGAGGATAGAAAATATGGTTTTGAATTTTTTGATAAAATTAAAAAATGTCCTTACTATGGACCAAAGAGACATAACCTATAATTAGTCATGAATAATGACTCATAGTCTATACCCTAGTTGTGACCTACATACGTTTTGGAGAATCACCACTTTTGTTCCAAAGGGAGAATATATAATTTGTATGAGTAAATATTTATGAGAAAATTCAAGTATTAATACAATTTCAAGGATGTATTGTAAGGTATTATACCCAAATGAGACAACCAATATGCATCTATAGCCAATTTAGTAGAAATATATAGATAAGTAAATAAAATCTAGTCTTGTGCATTAGATTGAGGGTGAAATTGTAAGATATGAAGAATGAAGATATGTTTTATTATTATAGTCACTATAATTAGGTTCATGTCCATTAAGTATTTTAATATGATATTTTAGATAGAAGACACAGTCCTAGTCTCAAAAGTACCTACAACTATGTAATATAAGGTGTGAACTAAATGTACAATACAATGAATAATTGAGGTGTTTGAAATAATTTAAAGCATTTTTGAAGGTTTAAATATGTTTAAAATAATTATAAAGGATGGTATCACAATATATTAATCCTCAAAACTCCTAAACATACTTAGGTGACTCCTTATGGACATGCATAAGATGTAAACTCAAGATAGGTATTAAGTCTAAAAGGAGGGACAAATATGAGATAATTAACACTAAGTTATTTATTAGGTAGGATATATTATTCATAAATCATGTTAAGACAAAATAATATTGTGTGAAGGATAGTAAAGAGGAGATTCAAAATCTCATAAACACATAGTCATATACACATAATCAATGTATGTAGCCTATTTTGGGAAGTTTAAGGTTTTGAATTCTCTGTGGGTGCGATCATGCCTTAAATTTTTGTAAAAATAGTTAGTGTAAGTATATTAATCTACTCATGATATTATATTTTAGGTAGGTAACACTCAACTTTCAAGTTAGATACCCTTGAGGGCTAGCTAAGAAGACAAACCTAAAACTAGCTTATGCATACTAATTGAGGGGTTTATATATACTTGGGAGTTTTTAAAAGGTTTAAAACAAATAATAGTTTAGTGATAAGTATTTATTAATTTTTTAAACCTATAATAACCTTATTTTGAGGCTTAAAAACATCAAACCTAGTCTTAGGGTTACTCAGGCCTAGTGAAACCTAGAACTTAAGCCTGATTATGTAAGCTAGGAAAAGTATAGATCATGATAAAATAATTATCATTATAATTTTGTTATGACTTAAATTCATAAAATTTGAGTTGATTTTTTCATAATCATAGGTATAAAATAAGTCATGTAGACCCCAAGCACTCAAGCTAATCGTGAACTATGGCTTATAGGTAGTTTTAAGAGACCATGGAAACATAAGGGGTTTTTCATAGTTATAATAGATATATAATTTTTTAAACAGGTTATAAATAATATTTTGTGATTTTATTGATCTCTCAAAGTCACCTATAGGTCACTCGGACCTCTAAACACTTAGTATAGGCCTTTAGGCCTAAAGGCCATAACTAAGATATAAACCCCACATCATGTTAAAGCATAACCTAACCTTATCCAAGAATAAATATGACTTTAATGAAGTTTTAAATGATTATTAACGTCTTATGAAGGAGATTTAAATTATTGGAAATGAAATAATAATATCAAATTAGTCTTAAGACTCTCCTCAAGTTAGCTAGTCTAGGCAGCCAGTTTCAATCCATTATTTCAAGTTCTTGGATTTGTCATAGCATAGGGACTTGGGGATAATTATCTAATAATTAATTAAGAACCACAAAATTATTAATATCCATGATATATATATTTTGTTTTATGGGAACATGTTTAAGAATGAAGGTTAACACTATAAGCATGTCCAAACTGCCTACAAAAGACTACAATCCTACCAACTTACGTTCATATCTTAAGAAAAAAATTTAATGGTAACTAAATATATTCAATAAATATGAAGGGGTAAATTTAGTTAAGATCCATAACAATAATTTTTGGTATTTAAGTCCGTACTTTATCAACCATCATTAAGATGGTGAACCTCCAAAACCCTTCTTAAACTATACTAGAGACCCAACTAAGAATTTGACAAATAACTATCATCCAGATACAATGGAATGATCCTATAAACACCTAAAAAATATATATCACTAAATGGATACACTTCCCATAATACTAGTCCATATAGACATTGTAAACATTTTGTATAAAATTATACATTTTCAAGGATTTGGGCAAAGAACAATATGTATAACTATTTTGAATGATTCCAATAATTGGAAGGGGAATTTAGAAAATTATTTCATATTATCACGTCATTATATTCCCAAAATTATTCCTTTAAATTCCTCTGTAAACTTCCTCTAAATTGATAGTCTACAAGTGCTAAAAGGTAGTGGCCTAGTCAACTAGTTTGATAAAATTAAAAGTGTCTCTTACTCAAAAGGGAACATGTCATTAAATGGGAGATGCTTTCAAGGATGAAATTAAATTATTCATAGGCTCTCAAGGTTAAATACATTTTTTATGGCAATCAAATGTAAATAGTCAGGCTACTAGGCCTAAATGGCATATTTGGCCTACTTGGTAAAATGAGAAAGTTGAATAATGACATAAAGAGGAAATTGGAGGAGTTATTAAAGGTATATTATTACATGTAACTTATCCTTGAATTTAAATCAATGCACATTCCATATCCATTATGGAATAAGAAGTTAGTTCATTGACTTGGTCATATGCTCAAAAGGAGGAGAGGTTGTTATATGTTTTATGATGACCTAATTACACCTCATTAATGTTGTAACTACCAATAAGGGAAGTAATTTGAGAAAAAGATGCATATAAATGTTTTTAGAGAGGTTTAACAAGTCAACCACATCCTCTACTACCCCACCTCAACCCTAAAGGGTCATTAACAAGCATAAATGCATGGAGAGAGTCTTTTGGAGGACTGTGTAACTATTTGTAACTAGATTAATGAGTATACTATGGTCATTAATGAATTTTTCCTCACTTATATGACACTCTACCTCTCATTAACTACTTATCCTACTATATATTTAGGCTTTAATGCCTTTATTTTTAATCCTTCACCTAGGTATGAGGAAACTCTGCTAGGTTTTGTACTTGATAGACCTCTTGGACTAAGAATAAATTTCTATACATTCTCAATTATTGGATTATAATGTGTTTGTGCTTGATTATAAGTGTATAATTGGTATAAATCTTCCCTTAGCATGTTTTTGTCACACTTGTATACTGATAAGTTATCATATACAAGTTGTATGAAGTATCAAAGTTTGGTGATCATGTTTGGAGTGCAATCTAGTTGAAAATGCCTAAAGATAAGTCTCCCATCCTTAAGCTCCAATTTATAGTCACTCATCAAGACATTCATATTAAATAATTTTACTTAGGAGATTTGGACATAATGCTTTAATTCATTCCTATCTCACTAATATTGTTAGGAGTCCAAGTTGAGTGGATGAATGCTTATATTAGTGCATCACCATCCCTTATAATAGATTTATTTTCTATAATTTCTATCCCTTTTCATCCCAAAAAATATATATCTTAGTAAATTAATCCATAAGTGATGTACTAGGTGAGATATCCCCATAACCTAAAGGTCTAATCTAGTTATAAGGTTACCCATAGACTTTAGGCCATTCCCATGTTAGTTTAGGTTTGAATTAGAATTGAACACTCTCCTTCATATGGTGAAAATTCGGTTGCTAATAGTTCTATCACACCTAAATGGAAAGATTCAATCATTGGAGTATTCATAGTAGAACCTTGTAGTCATCTTATGTATCTTCACACACTTAAGAAAGGATTTACAGTCATATTTCATAGTGGAAGTCATCATTGTAGAGGAAAGGAAGGTTATTATTCATATTTAATTATTATTCATGTGCATTGTGATGAGATATGTCTACATATGGGGTGGATTTCTATCATTTACTTCTTTATAAGCAGCCCTATGATCTATCCCAATTATATTATGATCCCTATACATCTTATTCTAACCCCTATCAGCCCTAAATTCATCCATGTCAACCTTTTGATGAGCCTCACCAACCCTATATTGAAACTTATCAGTAGTAAGTTTGATCAAACCAACCCTATGATACCCCTCATCAACCCCCTTGAAAACCCAATTGCACACATCAATATCCTCATGAGCCTTATTACCCTCCCTATGAACCATATCAATTTTAAGGTTAGCCTCCTTACCAAAACTACTCTCCCTCTTTCCCTCCCCAACCACCCTTTCAAGACACAAATAATTTTTTTGATGATTTTGAAGAGTTGAAGAGTATGAGACAAATCATTACCAATGAAATATTAGCCTTGAAATATAAAAAATCATGCGAAAATTTCATCAGTCTTCACCTCTTGTTGTCCCATGCCAATATCCTTAGATTGTAATTCCATCCTAACAATAAGTTCTTACATTCATGCCCAAGGATACAAAAAATAAAAAATAAGAAATTCCTACATCCAATTTTATAACTTGGAATCAAATGCCACAGTCAAGGAGAAGAGGAGACCAGTCAAATATAAGCCAAGATGTTGTTCTAGAATAAAAATTGGAAAGCACTTAGCCTCTACCCCTCCCTCCTAAAAATTCCAAGGAATTCCCCTCATGGAGGTCTACTCAAGACAATATGTATTATAAATAAGAAGGGATGTTTGTCAAAGTTGAACATCCCAATGAGCATGATAAAGCATATACAACATCATTGGATTTGACTCAACTTCTTAATATTTTTTTTTAAGGATGCACCATGCCATCCCTTGAGAATGGGAATTTTTTTTATAAAAATTAAGTATAAACAACTATATTGATATAATATGGAAGTTATTTGAGTGAACAAGAATAGTAAATCATCATTAGGATACCCATTGCAAAGGATAGGTATGAATCAGTCTTTCATAATGCAAATGAGGATGAACTTCAAGAGGTTGCTAGGGTGAAAGATAAGATGTAAGAAGATAATTAAATTGGAAAAAATGAATATGGATCCCATTAACTCCTTAGTCATGTGGTAGCTTCCCTCCATCATAGTAGTCATAATAACTTGTAATAATTGTAATAGACAAGTGCAGGATAGCCAATGAAGATGATGGATAAGGTAACTTTGAGAGCATTCAAAATCATCAAGTTGTTAAGGATGAAGGAACTTCAAATAACCAATAAAAAATAGTAGATAATGACTTTAATCCCCATGAAAATGTTCAATAAGGTGAAATTTTAAACTATGATGTGCCTACTCTTACACCTTCTACTATTTAGCTTGAAGAGAGTCCAATCACACTTAAACTAGGTGGGAACCAATCAATGGACTTATTTGAAATCATCAATTCATGATACTATTTACTTGAATGTGAATTAATTTATATTAATATAATTATTTATATCAATAAATAATGATTCATCCCTCCAAGCACACCATTATAAGTTGTCTTATTAGGAGATGAATTATTTTATCTTTTCAAGCAAAGTTATCAGCTCCTCACCTCATTTGTAGATGTCTCTTCTATATTGAAAGGTGTAAATTAACTAAAGTGGCCTCAATAAGTCATTAAAGTAGATGAAACTATCTTAGGATCAATAATTACATCCATAACATAAGGGCAACCACAAACTATCCAACATGATCAAGAGCATCCCAATGACTGATGTAGAAATCATATTATTGATGTACAAAAGGTAAATTTAGAATGAGTATGATGGGTTTTACACTCATATATAAAACTCATGAACCTATAAGTATATTAATAAGGTATATAGGTTTCCCCAAGATTCCATGAACATGAAAATGTCCCTAGATACAAGTGGAAATCCTCATATAGTGTCAATGCCTCGATGGGCTTAAATCAAGACATGACAATTAGACCTCATAGTGTCATAGTGGTCAATCAAGTTTTATATTTGATCTTAGAGGAAATAATTTTATCTTATGTTAGTTGTTTTATTGTTTTTTTTTCTTATTTCAATAAGTGGTTAACACAAGTAGTCTATTAGCTTGTTATTTTATTATCTTATCTTGTTGTTTTCCTTAGGTTAGGTGTGTTTCTTAGGTAGGTATTATTTCTTTGGTTATTTTTTTTAGTATTGTTAGTTTTTTATAGTAATAGAGATGTAATAAGTGTTTATTTTTTTAAATTATAATAGGGTAGTCATCAAAACCATGTTATCATGTTTAATGATTGTCATTGTCATGAAAATTTAGTGGGTTCTCTTGACCAGTAGGCCAATCAACCCCTATGAGTCACCAAAAATGTTGGAAATTTATACTCCCAAGTCCAAATTCCAACCCCTATAACTAAAAATATTTCATGGAAATCATATAAACCTATTCATAATGATCTCATTCATGGTCATGTCCTTTTGATCCTATTTTGAGCCTTTGTAGCACTAATAGAGGTGTTATTGTGTGTTTGTGAGCTTGCTTGTGAATCCATTATGTCATGGATGCCTTGAGTTTATTAGGTGATACGAAAATATTCATGGTAATGATCATGTGAATAGGAGTGTGACAAGATGTGTTATGAATGTATAATGGTGTTTTAAGGTCATTGTTCATGATATACTCATCTAAGCTTAATTTTCACCTCAATTCACCTTTAGAAGCCCTCTCAAGACCCTTAAATGCCTAATATGAGTCAATATATCTTGTAAAATATTTGTAAAATAACATTTTTCAAGTATTTAATTATTATATAGGTCTTAAAAAGGGTCATTAAGTCACCATTACACGTTCACACCATAAAAGTCCTTTTTAAGACCCAAATCCACCTTTCAATAACTAAACGGGTCTCACACATGGTAAAAACTTAACTCTTCATCCCCATTTCCAAAATACCCAATTTAAAAGGCTATTTAACTCATTATTACCTCTCTTCATCCTTTAATTGTGGGTCAAAGCTTAAAATCTCAAAAAAAATGTAGGAAAAGAAGTTTTTTCAACCATTTTTATGGATTGTATAGATTGGTATAGATAGTTACCTAAAGGGGAGGTCAGACAATTGAAGGTGGGTTATATTTAGGTATATTGGTTAAATTTAATGATTTATGAATTAAATACAAACTCAAAACTGATTCTTTTTCTCTATCATGCTCCTTTGTAGCTTGTTAGAGCCCTTCAAGTTTGTAGATGGTATGACCATGAGAGAGAATATCAAGATCTAAAATTTTGGGCAAAGGAAGGAACCTTAAATAGATTTCATATTTGGGAAATTATTATTATTTTGTCTCTCTCTCATTTATTAACAATCCTTAATAAGGTATGAAACTCACAATGGCTTCTCCATTCATGCAAGGATCTAGTTTTCCATGTTTTCTCCTTTCTTAAGCATGATGACATAAAACTAGAACATTATGGATCTTGTTAATAGTCAGAACCAATTTCAAAAAAATTTATCCAATATCATCTCACATTTGTGATTATATATAGCTAAATAAGATATAAACTATGGTCTATAGGCAAGGTTGAAGATAGTGTACAGTTCAATGGTTGATTTAAAGTTGTCAAAGCATAACAAGATGTTGTATGTGATGTTTCAATCATGATCATGTGCCCTTATTTTAGGTTTCTCAAATTATCCTCAAAGTATCATAGAATATCAAGTATAAATATTCAATAAACACCCACACAATCTAATTTATAATATGTTAAGGTAACTTAGCATATGTTAAGGTAATTTAGAGAATCCTTGGTTCTTCTTTTCCCTGTGTATGCCTCTTTGAGAGCCTTCAAAATGATATATCTTGCTAATTTATATGTTTATTCTCATCTAGGATATTTTAGGACTATTTATAAGTTTGATTCATGTTTCATTCCATCCCCCCATGTTTCATTTCATTTTCAAAACTTTGTCACTTCCATTTATCATTGTTATAAGCCTATCACTCCATTCTCAATCTCTATATATACTCCATTATAACCACACATATTATCATCACTCCTTATCCACACACATATAAAAAATACACTATTATGGTAATATCAAGGGTATTATGGATAATTATGGTTACGAAGATGTGTTTTATAACCTTAATCCATGATAAAATAGTAAATCTTCACCTATAACTAAGGTGAAAACACATTCAAGTATGCTTAATGAAAGTGGTGTATAGAGGGTGATAAAAGATGTCTCAATGAAATGAGTTTGTTTGAAATACCCATAGGTTGTTTTAAATGGATTATTTAGTTCATAAATCATGTCATTGAAATTTTTAAGGTGTCATCCTATCTCAATCCATATAAACAATAGTGTATCATCACCTACAGTCATATGCTAAAACGCAGTCAAGGTGCTTGTACAAAGTAAGTTTTGTGTATTGGGTTAGAGAGGATAAGAATCATGGTTTTGGATGTTTTTATAAAAGTATAAAATGTGATTATTATATACCAAGGATACATAACATATAGTCTCTCATGAATTCATACCCTAGTTGTACCCTATAGGCTTTTTGGAGAATCAACAATTTTTTTCCAAAGAGAGAAGATAGAGTTCATATGAGTAAAGAGTTATGATCCAATTAAATGATTAATAAAAGTTAAAGTATTTATTGATAAGGTCCTAGACCCAAATGAGACAACCAATGTGCATCTATAGCCAGCTTAGTGGAAATATATAGATAAGTGAAGAAAAACTCAGTCTTATGCATTAGATTGAAGGTGAACTTATATGATATGAAACATGAAGATTTTTTTGAGCTTAATAGGAACCCTAATAAATTTAAAGTTTATTAAGTATGTTAAAATGAGGTGTTATGTATAAGACATAGTCCTAATCTTTAAATCACCTACAACCATGTAATACAAGGTGTGAACTAAAAATGTAATACAGTGAAGAACTGAGGTGTTTAAAAGTGTTTAGAGCCTTATTAAATGTTTCAATAGGTTTAAAATCATTGTAAAGTTGCATATAATAATATATGAATACTCAAAAATGAAATGGATTATTGATTTCATAAATCATGTCGTTGAACTTTTTAAGGTGTCATCATATCTCAATCCATATAAACAATAGTGGATCATCACCTACAATCATATGCTAGAACATAGTCAAGGTGCTTGTACAAAGTAAGTTTTGTGTATTGGGTTGGAGAGGATAACAATCATGGTTTTGTATGTTTTTATCAAATTACAAAAGGTGATTATTATATACCAAGGATACATAACATATAGTCTCTCATGAATAATGACTCACAATCCATACCTTAGTTGTAACCTATAGGCTTTTTGGAGAATCAACAATTTTGTTCCAAAGAGAGAAGATAGAGTTCATATGAGTAAAGAGTTATGATCAAATTCAAGTATTAGTACAAGTTAAAGGATTTATTGATAAGGTCTTAGACCCAAATGAGACAACCAATGTGCATTTACAACCAGCTTAGTAGAAATATATAGATAAGTGAAGAAAAAATTAGTCTTATGCATTAGATTGAAGGTGAACTTATAAGATATGAAACATGAAGATTTTTTTGAGCTTGATATGAACCCTAATAAATTTAAAGTTTATTAAGTATGTTAACATGAGGTTTTATATATAAGACATAGTCCTAATCTTTAAAGCACCTACAACCATGTAATACAAGGTGTGAACTAGAAATGTAATACAGTGAAGAACTGAAGTGTTTGAAAGTGTTTAGAGCCTTATTAAAAATTTCAATAGGTTTAAAATCATTTTAAAGTCTCATATAATAATATATGAATACTCAAAACTCCTAAGCATAGTCAAGTGACTCCTTAAGGACAGACACATGCTACAAACTCAAGATAGGTAGTTAAGCCTAAAGGGAGGGAAAATATGAGATAATGAACACTAAGGTATATCATAGATATGATATATTTTTCATAAATCATATTTATTCCAAATACTATGGTGTGAAGGATATTAAAGAGGAGATTCAAAAACTCATAAACACAAAGTCAACATATATAGTTTATTTTTGGAAGTTTGAGGTTTTCAAGCCTCTATATGTGCGATCATGCATTAAATTTTGGTAAAAATATTAATTTTAAGTATATTAATATAATAATTATATTATCAAGATTATATTAATAGTGGAAACATTCATTTTTTTGTCTCATAGATAATCCAATCCTTTGACAATCTATGGAGATACTAGTTGTATTGTTTGGAGGTTTGAGGACAAGAAATATACATTAGACTTAATATAGGGTTTTGAGACAATAATATATGGTTTTAATTGTATTTATATACTCTCTAAGGTAGGTAACACTCATATTTCAAGTAATACACCATTGAGGTCTAGATAAGAAGATAAAACTAAAACTAATCTGTGCATACCAATTAAAGGTTTTATATATACTTAAGAGATGTTAAAAGGTTAATAATAGATTATATGTTAGTGATAGGGATGAATTAATGTATTAAATCTATAATAATCTCACTTTGAGTCTTAAAAACATCAAACCTAGTCTTAGGGTTACTCAATCCTAGTAAAACCCAAACCCTAACCCTGACTGTGTAAGCTACATAAGGGATATATGTTGATAAAATAACTATCTTGTGAATGTTGTTAGGCCTTAAATTAATAAAATGTGTGTTTAATTTTTGATAATCAGAGGGAGAAATTAAGTCATGTAAACCCCAAACCCCAAGCACTTAGGATAACCATGAACTCTGGCCTATACACAGTCTTACGAGACCATTAAGACACAAGGGGTTCTAGGTAGTTATCATATATGAATAATTATGTAAATAGGTTAGAAATAATATTTTTTGGTGATATTGATATCTCCGTGTCACCTATAAGTCACTCAGGCCTCTAAACACTCAATTTAGGCCTTTAGGAGTAAAGGCCATAACTAGAATTTAAACCCCACATCATGTTAAATCATGCCCTAACCTTATCCGAGAATAAATATGAGTTTTACGAATTTTAAAATGATTATTTAGGTATTATTAATGATATTTCAAGTAGTTTAAATGCAATAATAAGATCAAGTTAGTCTTAAGACTCTCTTTGATTCAGACAGTCTAGGCAAACAACTTCAAGCCATTATTTCAGGTGCTTGAATCTTGCATAGCATAAGGACTTGGGGTAAATTATATTATTAGGATTAATTCACCCAAAAAAACTCAATATCCATGATATATAGAGTTTTTTTTAGGGGAATAGGTTTATAAACAAAGGTTGAGACTATAAGCATGTCCAAACTTTCTATAGAAGACTAAAAGCCTACCAACTTATATTCATATATTAACATAGCTTTTATATGGGAAATAAATATATTAAAAAAAATTGAAGAGTTCAATGGAATTAATATAAATAATAATAAATTTCAATTTTGAGGTTCATACTTTATGAACCATTGTTAAGATGGTAGACCTCCAAAACCCTTCTTAAACCCCACTACAGACCTAAATGATAAATTGATGAATAATTAACATCCAATTGAAATGGAATGGCCCTAAAAACACCTAAAAATTTGAGAGCACTAAAAGGAGACCTAACCCATAGTAGTATTTTATATGGATAATATATGGATTTGGCAAAAAATTATACCTTTTCAAGGATTTTGGCAAAGAACATGGTGAAGAACTATTTCAAATGATTCCAATCATTAGAGGGGTAATTTTGGCACTTGTTTCATCTTATAAAGTAATTATCTTCCCAAAACTATGCCTTTAAATGCCTTTGTAATCTTCCTATAAATATCCAATATGTAGGTACTAAAAGCAAGTGGCCTAGTCAAGTAATTTGACAAAATTGTAGGTGTATCTTGCTCAAAAGGGATAACATCATGATATTTGAGATATGTTCAATATTTAATATCAATTATACATAGGTTCTCAAGGTTATATATAGATTTCATGGCCATCAAATGCAAATAGTTAGGCTACTAGGCCTAATTGGCCTATTTGGCCTACTTGGTCAATGAAGAAATTTAAATAATAGCATATAAATGAAATTGAAGGAGTTGTTATAGATATATTATGACATTTAAATTATTCGTAAGTGAAATTAAATTCACATTCCATATCCATTATGGAGGAAGAATTCAGTTTATTGACTTGGTCATATGCTCAAAAAGAGGAAAGGTTATTATATGATTTATGATGGCCTAATTAAACATCATTAATGTTGTAACTTCCAAGAAGGTAATTAATTTGACAAAAATGAGGCATATAAATGCTTTGATAGAGGTTTAAAAAGTAAACCACATCCTCCACTACCCCACCTCAATGTTAAAGTGTCATTAAAGAGCATCAATGCATGGAGAGAGTCTTTTGGAGAACTATGTAATTGTTTGTAACTGAAGTAATGAGTGTAATATGGTCATTTATGAATTTTTAATCTTACTTATATTTCACTCTCCCTCTCCTTATCTCCTTATTCTACTATATATTCAGGTCATAAGGCCTTGATTTGTAATCCCTCAATTGGGTATAAAGAAAATTTTCTAGGTTTTGTACTTGATAGACCTCTTGGACTAATGAATAAGATATTTTACCTTATCAATTATTGGACTATAATGTTTTTATACTTGTTAATATGTGTATAAGTGGTATAAAAATTCCCTTATCATGTCCTTTTCACACATATATGCTAATAATTTATCTTATGCATGTTGTATAAATTGTTAAAGTTTGGTGATCATGTTTGAAGTGTAATATTGTTGAAAGTTCCTCAAGATAGGCATATCATACTTCACCTCCAATTTATATTTACTCATCAAGACCTTAATATTAAATATTATTTAGTAGGAGATTTGGAGATAATGCTTTAATTCATTCTTAGTTCACTAGTGTTGTTAGGATTCCAAGTTGAATGGATGAATGTTTACATTGGTGAATCACCATCCCTTATAATAGATTTGTTTTCTTCACTTTCTATCCTTTTTCACCTCAAAATTAATATTTATTAGTAAATTTATCCCTAAGTGATGTACCAAGGGAGATAACCCCATAATCTAGAGGTTTAGTCTAGTTATAAGGTCTCCCAAAGCCTTTAGGCCATTCCCATGTTAGTTTGGGTTTGAACTAGAATTGTATGTTGTCCTTCATAGGGTGAAATTTTGGTTTCTAACAATTACATAATAATATATCAGTATATCTTTATAATGGTATAGTTAACTCTTATTTTATGATTATTGACTTGTAGGCTACATCCATTATCTCAAAAGTGTTGGGATATCCTAGTGGGATTGTATTAAAGATATAAACCTATTTGAAAATATTTAGGATATAATATAAGTTAAAATATGCAAAAAATAGATTTCACATAATAAAATACATGTTTTCAAATATTCAAATTAATTTTAAATTAAATTTTTTAGTAAAATACAAGTTTTAGAATTTTAATATGATTCATAAATCAAACATCTGATAAATATTAACACATTAATATATATTTGAGGATCATATGATATTAATATGCACTCACTTTTCAAATAATATAAGTAGAATATTATATGCACTTTCATACATGTAAAAGGTCATATGTATAATATTTATAATATAAAATATATAGGTTTAAAATACCTTCATACGTAATCATATAGATGCACAATAATCTATATCATTAGCGCATATTTAGAGGGGAAATAATACTCATTCATGTTGAATCTTATTCAATGTTTCAAATATCAAAGTAAAAAAATTCAAAGTTAAAAGTTGAAAAATTCAAAGTTTCAAAGTTCAAAGTTGAAAAATTCAATGTTTCAAAGTTTAAAATTGAAAAATTAAAAGTTTAAAAGTTCAAAGTTGTAAAATTAAAAAGTTAAATGTGCCAAATAAAAATATTCATTTCAAATAAAATTATATGAAAAATTTAATCATGATGGGGGAATTTATATTATTCATTGTCTTTTAATCATGTAAATTTAGAATACATAGCTATATGTAATGGTGTGATTCAAATCTATGTGAGTGATGTGTGATCGAGTCTAGTGATAATAAACTTTTTTGGTATAAATTCTAGTGAACCTAGCATGGTTCCAACTTTTTAAATTTGTAAAATGGGTAATATTCCATGTTCACAAGAGTTGTAATAATTCATCTTTCCATATAAATATATTTATTAGTTATTCATAATTTGGAATTTATTTCTCTCAATTTGTCATTGGTTTAAAGTATCTAAATGTTTGATTAAAGGGGTACAATTATCCTTTATAAATTAGAAGTTAAATATAAAAATGGTTTCACCTTTATGTAGGTGTATTACATTCTTTATCTAATTTCAAATTGTCAATTTTAAAAGTTTTTTTTTCAAATTTCAAATGAATAAAATGAATACTTCATGAGTTATTTTAGGTTTGATAAGTTTTAGTGCCCTTCACAATTAAATCATATTCTCAGAGATAAAGTGTGATGTACACACTCAGGTTCAACACTTTCTCATTTAATCTAGAAATTTAATTTATAGAGTAAAAGGGGTGCAAATGTAGGCACATAAATCTGATCACATGTAATTGATAATGCCAATTCTTGACACATTCCAAACCACATGACTTGTGCATAAATAGATGAATATTATTCACCATTATTCTAATCCATTTTTATATATGCAAGTTTGAACCTTTGTCTCCCATTATTATTTTATAAAAATAATAATTTTAAACTCTCAAGATATGTAAAATCACCTTCAAGTTTTTCCCAATAGAGGATAGTTGTCTATGATTCTTATAGATAGGCTCATGTTAGGTAGATCAAGACGCAATGCAAAAATGTCCAGCTACAATGTCCATGCTCCACACCATTGATAACTATTTTCTAAAATTTAAAATATTATTTTTTGTCTTACCTCACCTGTCATTATGGTCAACTAAATTAAATTTTCAAAATATTCACCTATTAATACATATCAATAATCACTCATTAAGGAAGCTTACTAGATGGAAATGTAATCCCCTTTCTCAAGCAAGAAAACTTTAGTTGGTTAAAGTATACCTCCAAAATATTCCCATTTACCTTATGTCACTTATTAAAACTACTTTAAAGATTGAAACTAGGTTGGAACAAATCCAAAATATATTTCTTTTACTCAATCTAAGGAAATATCAAGATTTCATATTTTTTCTTGGGACAACGTATGACTCCCTAAGGATAGATGGGAACTAGGATTAAGAAGGATAAAAAAATGTGAATTATTCCCTTTTTTACAAGATAGCCTATAAAATAATGACTAGGGATTTTTTATGGGACAAAATCATCAAATATAAATACATATAGGGAATTAATTCTAATTTTTTCCTAATTTATGAATTCCATATCTAGAGCTCTTCATTTTGGAATGTAGTGTAAAAAAGAAGAAAGATCCTAAAATAAGGATATAAATGGAACATAGGGGATAGAAAAAAGGATTATATCTAGTATGACGATTGGTTATATGACTATCCTTTCATTTATTTCTTCCCTTAGAAAGACATTATGACCACATTAAAACATGCTTTTGGTACTAGGGTCAAAGATTGTTGGGCTTTGATCAACAGTGATAAAAAATAGGTCCCCCTTTCATTAGATGATGTTGATGCTCTAATTAATTACTAAATTGAATCTCTCAATATCAAGTTGAGAGGTACCCACATTTTGTTTTTTCCCAAGTATGGTGACATTATTTGGTTTGGTGAAGACCATGGGGCCTACTCATCAATTATGGATACCTTTTAAACTTGGGGACCAAATAAGTAGGTATGAATTGGAACATTATTTGGATCAAGAATCTCACTCCAAGTTCAACTACTTATGATAAGATTATCTCAGTGTAAAAAATTAATAAAAGAGGCCTGGTGATTCCTAATAAGTGATATATTTTTGAAATGGAGGAGTAAACTACGCTTTGGATTCCTCTCTAATGTGAGTTTACTGGAAAGGTCCTAGACTTATTTGTCCATCTATTGAAAATCACTTACGCTAGACCCAATTATTTGTTTGACCTTATCCTTCATTTTTCCTACCCTTGGTCTTATCTAGACCTAAAATTCCTATGGTCCCTCACCCTTTCACATATCTTATGGGGCCTTAAGTTATAACATAATGATAGAATCTTTAGGAACATGAAATCTTGTCTCTCTAGAGTGATGTATAAATTTTCTTAGGCTATCAAATACAATTGGTGGGTCTTAAAAAAAAACTTAAATTTAACTCCTCCAAATTCATATACTCTTATATTTCAAATATGTAATCTCTTATTGGCTGATGTAGATATCTCTCTTAACCTAAAAACTGATAGGAATCATATTAGATGGAAGAAACCTCTAGAGAATTAGTACAAGTTCAAATTTAATGGAGTAAATAAAGGTAATCTAGGAAAAGATAGGGGTGGTGTTCTAAGTATATATGCTCATGGAAAATTGGTGGAAACCTATGTTGGGCCAATGTGACACCAATATAACCATTTTGTGGAAGCCACTACCACTCTTTGGGGTATCTTATTAGCAATTGATATGCAAGATTAAAAAATCATCATTGAAGGTGAATCTATGAAAATTATCCACAAACTTAAAGGTTACTTGATTCCATGTTTAATTTTTTAAAATATAATAAGTTATGTTCAAGATAAATTGAAGACCTTTGTGAAGATTCAGGTAATGCATAGTTACTAGGAAAGAAAAAACTTGATTAATTAGCTAGAGAATTATGGGGTCAATATAAAAATTCTCACAATATGGAATCAACTTAATCAACTCCATCATAATTTAAACATTTTTTTAATCAAGAATAAAGACATGCCATTTATGGTATATGGTAGTATAACTCCTAGTCCCATGAGAAATTATTTTTACACATTAATTATCATACATCCTATATGTGACATGGTTGATTTGAACATAATTCCTAATGATGAATCCAATTTTAACTCGAGTCATGTTAATTCCATTTTGATGATTTGGAATTAATTTAATTATAATTTTTCAAATCATTTTAATTATACTTGTGGCAAGAGACATATAAACTTTGTAGGAAATTATTTTCTTACGTTCATGTTCTCTACTAAATTGAAGTCAATTTTATAAAAAGATAATAAGGGGAATATATATTTTGTGAATAAAATGGGTGGAGATGATGGAACATATTTCATGTAAAAACCTCAAATAACACACCAAAATTTATCTTAAGTTGAAACAAGTTGGTCTCACTCCCTTCATTGAGTGCATTCATGGCTTCTACCCTCATCTCACCCTTAATTTTTACAAGTCTTAGACTAATAGGACTGTTTTAACGCATAGTTTCATTTTTTTAGGTATTTTAATATAGAATCATGATGGTGGTATGGTGGTAGATGGAGCTTATTTTTTTAATAATATAAATAAAAAAAGGAGTTGATCTAAGCATTTTTCAAGGCCTATGACTACATTTACCATTATGATCATGGGTTCCTCAGAACTACCCTCCCTTTCCCTTTGTATGAGACTTTACTTCATGAAGTATCTCACTCTTGAAGGTAAGTATCATCTCATATACTCACACAATTTCATTTTACTGAACCATTTCGAACATAATAAGTATATTAGCCTTCCCTTTTTCCTCCTCTTGTCTCTAAAAGGTAACATTATAGAATACCAAGAGGAAAAAACCAATGACTTACTACATCAATCTCTTATTTTTATCCTGATTAGATCTTTTATCCCCATGGTCAAGATGGCCATTACTTCTAATCATGGTGAGATGGTTTGGTTGATGGGATTGAACAATTTTTCATTTTTGATGAAATCCATTTGGATGATGAATGAGAGGAAGATGAGACCTTGGACCATTTCACTAGTAGCATCAAAACCAAAAAACCTACAAAAGGAACTTATAAAGGTAAATTCAATTTAGGTGACAAACCTAAAGTGTTCGGTAGCTCCAAATTAACCCCCATTAATTTGGATGAGAATAAGAAGTATATGACTAACAACATTATTGACAAGATTTTAAAGCTTGAAAATTCATTCCTCAACTAGCTTAACCTCCTTAAAGTTAGGATAAATTAATTTAATAAATCTAACCAATACAATTTTGATATTCAACTCAAGATCAAAGGTCTGATAAGGATTTCAAGTTGGCCATTTATAACAACAACCAATACCTACTCCATTTTTAAGAAGTTATGTATAATAATATGGTGTAAATAAATGAAATGCAAAACAATATCAATGTTGAGGTGGATTAGGGTTTGATAAATTCAAAGGTGGTTTAAAGAAAAGGTAATCACAGTAAGAATAACTCTCAAATAAAAGGGAAGTAGAAGAAACTACTAATGGACCATGTAAAATAACTTGAGGTAAGAAGTTAATGCAAGATGAATTCCTTCAGGAAAAAAAGACACCATCCTTAAAATCACTATCCAAGAGATACAATAAGACATGGAAGCTTAATTATGCCTCTAATTCATGGTCAAAATTTAAATTCTTTTTATCTCTATTTCTAATTTTTTGGTGTGTTTTTATTTTCTATTGTAATAATATTTTATCTCTCTTCATATTTCTTGTTACGATTTTGTCACTTTTACTATTTATTTTTATTCTCTATTTGGAATTATATTATGAAATTAGTTGGTTTTCCTTGTAAAACCATCTTATTTTACCCATACTAATTAAAAAATTCACTCAGTAAGACCACTTTATTTTTACTTTGTTTAAGCTTGGAAACTCTAGCACATTGATAAAATATACCCTATTTTATCCAAATTATAGATCATTTACAATGAGAAACCATAATCCAAGTCAATATTACTATAAAGAAAATTAGTATTTATTATTATCAAGTATCTAATCCATCTTTTAGATATATATGTAGAGTGAAAGGAACATAATAGTACCATCATTCCAAGTGTTATAAATATGTGGATTTACTTCTCTCCTTGGAGTATTAGATATGTAGTTAGTGGTTAATCATCAAGGGAGCAATTGAGGTAAACTCAACCCATTAAACTAGCCTATTTTACTTGCAGGTTTTCAAGTTATCAGAGTGACATAAGAGTTTCAAATATAAGAGGAGACAAAAAAAAATTATGCATGGCCAGACCCTAATTTTGATATTATTATTAATCAACATCTATAAGCATAAAAGGCATAATATTTATTTTTTATGCATAGTCAACTAGGACAAGAACATGATCAATAAACTCAAGTGTACTAAATTGTTGTCTATTTATAGTGTTCATGTCCATATATATCTTCTAATTATGCCCCTAAAATGTGATTTATATATTTTGGATTTACTTTTCTTTTTCTATCAGTTATTTTTCTAAGTCAACCGATACAAATCTATGGTCAATGGACTAGAACACACTACACTAGTGAAGGTCACAATCAAAGGGAAGGTAACATCAAAAATGGTTTTGGAATGGGTTGGAACCAACAATGGAATATGCCTTAGTAGGGTGGATCAAGGATGGGTGACTAGGTTTAGATTAGAAAAATGTTTATGGATTTTTGGGGCTTTATATCTCTTTAGGAGATTGTAAGCTAATTTTTCTAAATTTTAGGATTTTTACAAGTGTGTTTTTAAATGTTTTTTTTAATTTTTGGGATATTTTAACTCATTAGAGATTAAAAATATACCAATAAAAAAATGGTGAGAATGTGGGCTTATATTTCTCCTAAAATGGTGATACCATGGGATTAGATTGCTCATAAAATGATAAGAACATGGGATTTGATTGATCATAAAATGGCAAGAGCATGGGATTTGATTTCTCTCAAAATAATAAGATCATGGTGTCAGAATATTTATAAATAGTAATAATTTGATACAATAATCCCACATTTATTATAATTAAAGATGAATTATAGACAAGGTAGGATAAATAAGAGCCTAACACAATGCTAAACACCACAACTTACCTTTGATATAGATGAGCTAAAGGAATGGTTCCTTCATGAGGAGGCTATAGCTTCTTAAATTGTGGGAGGTCATAAGCAAAGTGTTCATATCTATTGATATGAGCCCATTTTTATAATATGGGCATCTATCAAGATCTGTAGAGTCTCTTCAGAAAAATTATAACATTGATATGAGACTATTTTTATAGGATATAGCTAAATGGAGACTTGAAAAGATTTTATTTGAAGGTTTTGCATATTATATTTGACAAACAATCATCAATATGGTGATATCCAATCTTGGTGAAATGTGGATATGTATGCATCCTCTGTCCGAATAGTTTTGTACTAATGATTTTTGGGTTTCACTAAGTGGGACATTACCAACATGAAGCTCTATGACCCAATATATTAAGTATACATCTAAATAAGGTGGGGTAGAGTTGATAGCTATTCAAAAAATCACCAACCCCATGAGTACCTTAAGATATGAAATAAAATAAAACATTAGATGCAGATCATATGACATGGAAATCTATGAGGTGATATGTCATGATAAATAAATTAGATCATGAATATGCATAACTACTTTTTTGATATGACCATTTGACTGAGGGTTAAGTTTCAACACTAAAAGGTGAGTGGAAATAACTATTGCAAGTGGCATAACTATTTTGGTAGAATGAATGACATCATATAACCCATTCACTTGGTGATGTGGATAACACATCATCAAAGAATAATTTCATGTAAGCTAAATAATCCATTAACTTGAAAACAAATTTGTAACATGAACATATTTATTTTTTAGGATCTCAACTAAGAATGGAAGCATGAAGGTTGATAATGGCATAGAATGGAAACAATGGTGATGGAGGTGGGGATGATTGAAAACCAACATAACATGAAATTATCTATGAGATGAATGTGAAAATTTTCCATACATTAAATTGAGTGATAGACCTTGTGGAAGAACTACTGTGATAATAATAATTAATAGATATTTGGTCATAGCCTTATTCTGAGCCTCAACCTTAGCTATAGTGAAGGAGACATGAGTTTTTCTATACAAGATATAGAGTGTGGGAGTATAACATAAGGCTGATAGAAAATGATTAGATATTAGTTTATCATGGAAGGATTCCTCACTATCTAAGGGTATGCATGATGAGTTGATGATAGATGTTACACAAGCTTAATAGAATGAGTAGAGGGATGCAATGGTTGTGTTAGTTGAGCATGGTGAAAGACCAAGAGTTGAGTATGAGTTTTCATAGGGTTATGCATGTGGAATATGGGAGTATAATATGCCCACCAATATCCATCGACTCAGGGAAGAACATAGATCAATTAACATAGACTACAATAGTTTGCATAAACTATGGGGAAACTAGCCATGTAAGTCAAACATGTCTAAGGAGGAATGTTGTTGGTGTCAGTTCAATAAGTAATCAATAAGGAGGATGTCTCCATTTAAATCTAGATTCATCAAATAATCAGTATAATGTAGGGATAATAACCAAATGAAGGCATACTGAGTAGTAAAAATGTTTGTTTGTGCCTTAGGTGATATTTTGGTAATCATATTATCATGTGTTTAGAGTGTACCCCTCATTGTATGCTTTGTTCAGTTATTGATTATGCCATGGTTATGAGATGTTCTATTAGTTATCATCTACTTATGTTGTATGACTTATATTTGTATTTATTTAGAGATGCACATCTATATAAACACATAATAAATCATATGTTGATCTTATTTATTACTCATAGATTTAGGCATGTATTTGGGTATTTGGTTCATTTTGATATATCAAAGAGAAGCTGCCATCACATTTCTAAAATAAACTTTGTGAGCACAATTTTGATTTAAATTTTGATATAATTCATGATAGTTATAAACACCTAAAATAAAAATATATACTCTAAACATAGAAAATTTAATTTAAATGTAAATATAAATGACATAAGAATAAGATATGGATAATAAAATCCCAAGTGTAAATATAATAAAAATCAAGTCTAAGACTAAATACAAAAATTTTCAAACAAAGCACATGATATGGATAATTAAGACGTAAGTTTAAACAATTAAAATAATCATATGACAACCAAAAAGAAAATAATAAAAAACAAATAAAGAGATTAAAACAAATAAAATATAAATAAACACAAAAAAAAACATCAATAAATTAAAAATTAAAAATAAACAAAAAAACATCAATAAACAAGACACATAAACAATAAAAGTGAAAACAATAATAAAAATCATGAAATAATCCAAATCAAAGAAAATTACAGTAAAAAATTAGTATACACAAACAAAGTGAAACAAATAGTAATACAAAAACAATGGTTAATTAAAATGTTAGTGTAAGCAAAAAATAAATTATTTGTGCACATGTAAAAGAGGAATTACACTCTATGATAGGGTGACCCCTAGGCTAAGTGATAATGGTATTAGTATAATGAAATAATAAAAATAGACACAAAGTTTCCCCTAGATGATTGGGAAAAAATAACACAAAATAAATAAATGGGGGGGATAGAAGAAAAGGAAGGGGTAGTCAAGTTGACACTATATGCATAAGGAAAGTGGACATTGCCTATATAATTCCATGGACACAGAATCTAACATGAAATTTAGGCCAAATGCAATTATCCCAAGATATGGAATAGAAGAAAAGGATGATAGAAAAACATGATTGTATTGAACAGGACTAGGAGGATGGTGTCATAAAATTATGAGTGTGTAAAAAGGAGAGTAAGATTTTAGGTTAAAACCATACTAAAAGATGAGATAAGCTTGAAAAAATGAATTAAATCAATAATTTAGATTTCCCACTACATCTAAGGTTGATAAAGAGAAAAATCTTGTAAAACAGTGAGAGCATAAAAAAACCAAGAGTGATAAAATGAATTTTATTCAAATGAGCAATGCACACAAGGGTTTTGAAAAATGGTGAGAACATGGTACAAGATAAAATAAGGATGTGGAAACTAAAGGACAAGTTTTTACTTGTGAAATATCTAGGGAGCCCAAGATATTGAATGCAAAAAAGTGGTCAAAAAATAAAATAAAGTGTGAATGTGGTCAAGCTAACCCAAGATACCCCATGTAACCAATTGATGCATACATAATCTATGTGGACATCAAACTAATGTATTTATACCAAGATATGGGTAGAAAAAGACCAAGGTGGTCTATAAATAAATCAAACAAATAAGATAACCTAACCCAAAAACATTTATGACTTTATATCCCTCATGGAAATCTTAAGCAAATTTTCATGATTTTGTGATTATAGGGTTTTTTCTAGAATGTTTAAAAATGTTTAGGTGTTTTCTAACTATCTCAAATATATTGAGAATTATGAAATACTAATTGTTACTACTCATAAAATTTCAAGAGTGTGTTTCACATTTCTCATAAAATAGTGAGAGTGCTCATGATTAGAATCAACAAAGTTTCTAAGTAATGTTTTTTTTCATTTATGGTTTTAGTTTCTAATGTTTTTGTGTTTTTGAGATAAGTTATAGGAATAAAATATTAATGATCCAAGATGATCTATATTTTGATCCAATAATAAAGTATTCAAATTTCATATTTATCATTTCCCATGGTAAAGGGCTAGTCGAGAGCTTTTTGATGTTTTTCACGATTTGCAAAATGGATCCCATAAGCATGAGTTATGGTACTTGGAAGATCATTTCAGGCAAGTAAAAAAATTTGGGTTTTAGATGTCAACAAGTGGTGAGAGGTCAATAATCGATGAATGTCGATAAGTGACAAAGGGAGATTAAACTACATGGTGGGTCCTCAAGCCACCATGTGGCTTCCCACCATTTTTTATGATCAAATTTTATATATTATAATTAATTATCATGCCATGCCAAAACTTACCAAATGTTCTTGCCACATAAAACAACTCATGGTTCCCATACACCCCACATGCCACACCATAAAATCCACATATTTTCCCATGGTCCCCACACACTCTACATATTGCACCATAATTCCATGCAATATGTGGTAATGCCAACTACTTGGAATTATAGACCATGAATTGTGTGGTATATTAATATCCTTTGAACCTCCCACCTTCCCAATGTGGGATAAATTATTTACACAACCACCCAATGCATTGGAGTAGGTTTCAAACCCAAAACTTATCAAGTAAAAGGATAAGGAATCCACTGATGCACCATGGAGCTCAAACAATATATAAAGAGCTTGAAGTGATATGTGAAGCCAACTTTTGGTCATGGAGATTAATTCCAAAGAATGTAAAGAGTGTGGAGAGAAATAGAGATAGTTTTTATGATTCAAATGAAATAATATTATTTTGAGAGAATCTTTGAGACATAATTAAAGGTTCTAATATGATTTTTGAAGACTTATTATTATTTTAAAGTGATTTTGGCTACAATAAATAAGGAGTGATCCCCCATTGGAGTAGATCTAGAGACAGAGGCTATATAGCTGAACTCCATTACCAAATCATGTGGTATTTTCTATCGAATTGGTCTCTTATTTAATTGCACTCTTAAATTTTGTTTATTTTGGATATTTAAAAATCAATTTTAAATTTCATAATCATTTAAAATATCAATTTTAAGTAAATCATGAAATTAAGGTTTCAATCCATTGAAAGTGTGTCTTTTACTACTATGATACTTGTTTGATTATGATTATAGATTAGATTTTTGATATCAAAGCTAAATTTATATTTAACTATGTGGATTGCTAGTGTATGTTGACAAAGTTGAGATTTAGGTGGGGTGAAGGAGAATTAGAAAAATATGATCTAGAGATTGGCTCAAGATGTATTATAGAAATAGGAGATGACTTTGAGTCTAAATGAACTTTCTGACAATTCTTCTTGGAAATGAAGGATGTGGTTGAGGAACTTTACTAGGAATGATGAATTAAGATGGATCATGATGGAGGTGGTAAAATTTTTGAGAAACCTTCCTCCTCTTTAGGTAATAGTAAAGACAAAAAAGTTATTGAATATCTTCCTTTACTGAAGTTAGATATTAAGTTTGAATTGCTGATGTTTAATGGTGAGATTAATGTAAAAAATCTAGATAACTAGATAAAGCAAATTGAATTATTTTGTAGGATCCAAAAGATTGTAGATGATGAGGCTAAAATTCACCTAGCTTCTCTTTTAATGGGAGGCACATCTCTCATCTTTTGGGAGAGTAAGTTGAAATAAATTTATATTAACATAGGTAACTCAATTTCCACTTGGATTGAATTTGTTGATGCACTCAAAAAGTAATTTCATCCTTTAGGTTATATGCATCAAGCCATGATGGATTAGAAATCTTTTAGACAAACTAAAGGCCAAATTCTTCAAGATTATACATAGGAATTTAGGAAAAAGGATTTACTTTTGAATATTCCTCTTAATACATAAGAAACACTTCTTAAGTATATAGGTGGGTTTCATAGTTACTTATAACACATGATTCTAGTTCTCAATCCCACTAGTTTAGATGAAGCATGTGTTAAATCCATTCATTTAGAGGTTAGATGAAAATAGACAAAAGAATATTTTCCTAATGTTAAAAGTAAGAAATCTAAAGTTAAGCATTCTAAAGGGCAAAGTTGTGGAGAGGGTAAATAAAAACACACTATTATTATTCATAAATAAGAGGGTAAGCCATTTCACAATCATTGCAAGAAAAATCATGATGAGTCCAAGTGTTGAAAATTACATCCTGAGTTAAGTTTTTTTAATAGGTTTAAGAAGAAAGATAAGAAAACTAATACTATAGTTGAGGATCTAGGTTCAGATTCTAGGGATAAAACTAAGATCACAGCTAAGAGTATGCATAATTGTTCTTCTCTTTCAAGCACCAAGTCATCTAATGTCTCTTCCTCTTCAAAATATAAATATATGCATGATAATAAGAAAAGAAATGAGTTATTCCACATTAGGGTTGTTGTAAAACATACTAAGATTGACACTCTATTTGATAGTGGATCATAGGAAAATTTGATTTCTAAAGATATTGTTAAAAAGTTAGGCCTACAAACAACTCCCCATCTAAAACCCTATCCACTTGGTTGGGTGTGTGATGATTCAAAATTGTAAGTAACCAAAACTTGTAGATTGAAATTTTTCATTGCATCTAAATTTTTGGATGAAGTTGATCTAGATGTAGTCCCTCTAGACATGTACGAGATTATTGTAGGAAGTCCTTATCTTTATGATAGAAAAACAATATTTTATAGGGAAGATAATAAGTACCTACTTGTTAGGATGGCATTAAATATATATTTAGAGCACATCATGTTAAGATGAGTCTTTCCTTGGTTACAATAGGAAAAATGAAAAGACTAGTCAATTCAAGCAAGAATTTTTATCTCATGTTGATTAAGTCTAAGGAAAAAGAATATTCCTAAGTTATGGAAAATTATTATCCTAAACATAAGAAATAATAGGTTAAAATCATTTCTAGTTATGATGATGTGTTTTAGGATCCAAAAGGGTTACCTTGTAAAAGGGGAGTTCAACATGAAATTTAGTTGTTACAAGATTCTCCTCTCCCTAACATTGGCATGTACAGGTTATCAGTGGTGGAAAATGAGGAAATCAAGAAGCAAATAATGGAACTTTTGGAAAAGGGTATTATTCATCCTAGTACATCTCCTATTGGTTCACCTATCATTTTGGTTCCAAAATAAAGATGGCACATGGCAAATGTGTGTTAATTTCTATGCTTTGAAGAAAATTACTATTAAGAATCATTACCCTCTTCATCATATTGATGATTTGCTAGATCAGTTAAGAAATGCTATCTATGTCACTAAGTTAAACCTAAAAAGTGGTTATCATCAGGTTAAGATTGATGATGGTGATATTTGGAAAACTACTTTTAAGATAAAACAATTATTATTTAAGTGGATTTTCTTGCCTTTTGGGTTGTGCAATGCACCAGCTACATTCATGCGATTAATGAATGATGTTTTTAGGCCATTCCTTGATGATTTTGTTATAGTATACCTAGACGATATTTTGATCTTTAGTCAGTCTTGGGAAGATCATGTGATTCATATTAGGAAAGTCATGGATACATTAACAAGGGAGAAAATTTATTTGAAATTATATAAAAGTGAATTTTGAAAGACCTCTTTGGTTTACTTGGGTTATATTGTGAGACATGGTGAATTGAAAATTGATCCTACAAAGGTGGAGGTTATAGTTAAATGGCCTAAACCCAATAATGTAAATGAGGTTAGAAGTTTTCATAGTGTAGTACAATATTAGTGGAAATTCATTACTAATTTCTCACTTACTGTATCACCCTTACATTATTTGAATAGTTTATAATGGGTTTTTCAGTGGGGAGGCAAGCAACAAAGGGCCTTTGACACTTTGAAATCAATGATTAGTAATACTCCTATCTTGGCACTTCCTGATTTGTAGTAGCCATTTAAAATTGAGATAGATGCAAGTGATTATGCTATGGGATCTATTCTGATGTAGTGAAAGAATCCAATATGCTATCTTTCTAAGACCTTCATAGGTGCAGTAAGAAACTATCTAAATTATGATAAGGAATTGTATGCATTGGTTTAGAGTTTTAAGAAATGGGAAAGGAGATAGTGATACATATAGATCATTATCTCCTCTAGTATCTCCAGTCATAGGCCAAGCTACAATAGTCTAGGCATTTATGTTGGATGGGTTTCTTATAGCAGTTTCATCTTGTGATCAATTATAAGAAAGGTATTCAGAATAAAGTTGATGACATGATTTATAAGCCTCCTATGGAAGTTGCATCTATTCTTTTACATCATAGTTATTTGACTCATGAAAGTTATAAAGAATAGCATGTTGATGATGTTGACTTTAAAGATGTGTATAAAGACTTGATGAGTGGTAAACAGGTAGAAGAGTTAGACTATCATGTTCATAATGAAATTTTGTATCATTTGGGTAAAATTTTCATTCCTCAAAATGAAAGGGTGCACATGATTAGGGAAGCACATACTTCTCTTATTTATAGTCATTTTAGAGTTGGTAAAATGGTTGCACATTTGAGAATGTATTGTTATTAGCCTCGTATGTAGGAAAATGTTTCCAAATATATCAAGGGGTGTGTTCTTTGTGCCACAAGCAAACCTAGTAATATGAAATTGGGACTTTACACTCCCTTACCTATTCCTACTTGTCCTTAAGAAATTAATTCCATGGATTTTATAGGAGGTTTGCCTATGTCACAAAGAAAACATGATTACTTGTATGTGGTAGTGGATAGATTTAACAAGATGTGTGTTCTGATTCCTTGCACTAAGCAAATTATAAGGGAAGGTATGGCACACTTGTTCTTTTAGCATGTATGGGTTCATTTTGGTTTTCCCACTTCTATTATTTTTTATCAAGATTCTTGATTTCTTAGGTAATTTTTGTCAACATTGTGGGAATTGATGGACACTAAGTTGAATAAGGGCATTGCATTTCATCCACAGATCGATGGGTAGATAGAGGTTTTAAACCATACAGTGGTATATTTACTTAAGGTTTATTATAGTAAACATCCCAAGTTATGGGATGAGCATTTATTATATATGCAATATGCTTACAATTGTGCACTTCATTCTTCTACTATAAAATCTTATTTTGAAGTTTATTATGGATATTTGCCTAGATATCCTCTAGATGTTTTCTATAGATAGGATTTAGATGCTAATGAATGTAAAGATGCTATCAAAGCCAAAAATTTCATTAAAAATATACAAGTACACCAAACTATCTGAGATCAATTAGATAAAATTTAGGCAAAGTACAAAGCAAGACATGACAAACATCATGTTGATCACCAATTTTTTGTAGGTGATTTAATATGGCTTCACATAAGTAAGGAAAGACTGACAGGTGAAGGTAAAAAGTTGAATCCAATATATTATGGTCCTTTTTATATTATGGAAAATATTGGTAAAAATGCTTTTCAATTAGATTTGCCATCTTACATGTAGATTTATTCAGTTGTGAATGTGCAAAATCTGAAATTATATGAGCCTCTAATGATTTTTGATCATGATGAGAGTGTATCTATTCCTTCTATTGATGATTTTACTCTTGAGTATCTAATATAACTATAGGAAGATATAATACTTGACATGAAGGTTCAAACTTCATGAAGTAGAGATGTTGAATATCTTTGTGTTGGTCTCAAAGGGATGCACCCAAATAAGGCCAAATGGATGGAATTAAAAAGAGTGAGGGAGAAATACCCTCACCTCTTTACCAAATAATCAAATTTTGGAGGTCTAAAAGATCATAATGGGGAGGATTAATCTAAGAGGATCTATATTTCACTCCGAAAATAAATTATTCAAATTGAAATTTTATCATTTCCATGGAAAAGGGCTCATTGAGAACTTTTTGACACATTTTGTGGTTTGAAAAATGGATCATGTATGCATGAATTATGGCACTTGGAAGATCATTTTGGGCAAGTAAAAAATTTGGGTTCTGGATTTCGACAAGTGGTGAGAGGTCAACAATTGATGAATTTCAACAAGAAAAAAATGGAGATTATACCACATTTTGGGTCCTTAATCCACTACATGGCTTTCCACCATTAATTATGATCCAATTTTATACAATATAATTAATTATCATGCCATGTCACAACTTACTGAATGTTCATGCCACATTAAATAACTCACAGTTCCCATACACCCCACATGGTACACCATAAACATCCATGTGTTTTCCCATGGTCCTCACACACACTACATAATCCAACATAATTATCATGCAATACATGGTAATGACAACTTGTTGGCATTATAGACCATGAATTATATGGTATATTAATATCCTTTGAACCTCCCACCTTCTCAATGTGGGATAAAGGATTTACACAACCACTGAATGTGTTGGAGTAGGTTTCAAACCTAAAACCTATCAATTAAAATTATAAGGAACCCACTGATGCACCATGGATCTCAAACAGTATATAAAGAGCTCGAATTGATATTTAAAGCCAACTTTTGGTCATGGAAATTAATTCCAAGGCATGTAAAGAGTGTGGAGATAAACAAAGATAGTTTTTATGACTTGAATGAAATAATATTGTTTTGAGAGAATCTCTAGGATATAAATAAAGGCCATAAGATGATTTTTGAAGAATTATTATTATTGTAAAGCAATTTATTCTATACTTAATAAGGAGTGATCCCCCTTTGAAGTGGATCAAGAGATGTAGGCTATATAGCCAAACTCCGTTATCAAATCATGTGGTATTTTCTATTGAATTTATCTCTTATTTTATTTCACTCTTAAATTTTGTCTATTTTTTATATTTAAAAATTGATTTTAAATTTAGTAATCATTTAAAATGTCAATTTTAAGTAAATCATGAAATTAAGATTTTGATCCATTGCAAGTGTGTTTTTTGCTGCTACAACACTTGTTTGATTATGATTATAGATCAATTTTAAAAAAATCACATGGAAATACCTAATTAATGAGATGCACTTTCACATGTAAGAATTTAAAAAACAATTAAATAGGCTACAATAGGGATATGAACAATGGTACAAGGAACCAACTAGCCAAGGAGATGCACATGTAAGGGTAGTAGTTATAATAACAACTTAAAACTAGTTATAACAACCCATGTGATCATGTGAAGGAAAAAATGATTACCAAGTATAAAAAATAATAATAGAATAATATCAAGTGATGAAGAAATCTAAGGAACTATTCAGTAGGCAAAAACATTGTGCTGACATATCCTTGTAAGAAAAACAAAGTTGTGAAATACTATTTAGGCTGAACTAATTTTTAAAATGGGCATTAAATGTGTCTATAATTCCAATGAATCATAATTAGGATTGTAAATAGTATTTGGTGCAATGGTCCAGAGTTGAAGGAAAAATTGGTTCAGTGGAATATAAATAATCCAAGTGATAATGGTCTAGGGGTACAATGGTCTAGAATAAAATGGTACTAGGTAATATGGCTACAATGGTCTAGATTAGTGTGGTTACTATTGGAAAAAATTATCATACATAAAAATCCTTTTCCTAGATGGATCAGGCCACTCTCCTAGACCATTCAGTGACCTTTTGCCTTCATGAATATTCTCTTTCTAGTCTTGATTTGATGGTGTAGTGCAATATTCTGGAAGGTCTTGGTGTGGTATGGGAAGTTGTGTAGGATACAAATGTAGTGAATGATCTAATGGTGGAAATATAATAAAAATTTCATGGCCCTAACTCATGTTACTTACACTTTTTTGAAGATTTTAGTAAATTTTAAGGTAAATTTGGAGATTCTAAGGAAAATACCTAGAAATGAGTCTTGAACTACAAGTGAAGGATCTAGCTAGTTTACAGGGTGCTTGAGAATTCATGGGTAGGAAGGAGGTTTGTACAAATTTTTAGATATTCTAATGGGTCAAAAATGATGTCTAAAGAAGCTAATTTCCCCAAAATACCCTCAAAAGTGAAATAGATGATTTGAGGATCTTCTAAATAGAAATTATAAGTGAAGAAGCAAGTTTTAAATAAGTAAATTTGGTTTTATCTTCTTCCACCTATTTATGGAATATTTTCCTTATTTAGATATGTTCAAAGTCATTTCAAGTCATTTAGAGTGGAGGAGAGAAGTTTTGGTACAAGAATATGTAGATTTGGGCCTTTTGGAGCCTTGGTTGAATATGTTTTTAAGGGTTTTCTTAGTATATAAGATCATATATCATATCCAAACATCCATGGTGTCCCTAACATCCCCTCTTATGATAATGAAATTATATCCAAGCATAGGAATTAGTAGAGGTAAAGGAAACCCATTGGCTATAGACTATACATGAAATAGGTTATTTACTAGTAATAGAGCTTCAATCACCTCAAAAGGTTTCCAAAAGGAATGAAATGTCAATAAAATCATGAAAAATATTTTCCAAGCATTTTATTTAAAATTTAGGCCTCTAGTTCTTCATGCTAAGGGAAAACCATTTTAGTGCAATCTTGGACAACTCATTTAAAGGGGGAATTTTTGGTCTTTACTCCTCTATCCTTACAAATAATATTTCCTAGATCTTGGAGTAGGTAAATTTTTCTCCCAATCACCTTATACAAGTGGTTTTAGTTTAATAAAATTATTTTGTGTCACACACTAAGATAAAACTATTGACTAGCTTTTGGTTGCCTTCGAAACCCAAGAGGTAGGTTTTTCTTGGTTTTGTCCCTTCAATATAGAAGTAAAAATGTAATTATAGGAATGAGAATTAAATAGTTACTGAAAAATCATTTAAATAATTTTTATCCTATGGTTCACATGTGTGATCCCTAAGAGGTAAATAAACCTTCATGGTGGAGAACATCCATAGTATCTTTTTGCGGTCAATTTCAAAGAAAGTTTGTGGTTTGAGGTATTTTAAGCAAGGCTTAGACTATTATTTAGTTGGAATAAAACCATGGACATTTTGGTATCTTCCTTAAGACCCTCTATCACCTAATCATTTTCTTACTATGTATAATCAATGAAGAAATCTCCATCTATAGCAAGGTCAAACTCAATCAAGATATGCTTTATGAAGGTTTTGTCTTGAGAAGACTAGAAAACATGGATATTTCATTGAATAAGGCTAAAATATATCCTAAAATTAATTTTAATGAATAAAAGGTTCATCAAAAATATTTTTACCTTATTAAGGTCTCTTTCCAATAATCAATATAAGTCACTCAGTATGTACCTACAGTCATGTCAGGGTTGGATGAAGCTTTGACCAATGTTGGATGATGTTAGAGGTTGTAAGAAAGATACATTTGATTGTTTAATATAGGTAAAAATTTTCAATCACCTCATTTTCCAAATAGGTAATAAATGATATCAAGTACTAGGTTTATTATCTAAGATTCTCCATTGGTAGCTAAGGAGTGAAAATGGCCACTTACAGCCATCTCCATGTGGCTCAAGTACATTATTGAAGGGGAGTTGGTTTCTATAGGTGTTAAAGATATTAAGAGGACCAATTAAAGCTTAATTAAGGACATAAAATTATTAAGGATATCTTTAGGAGGTACCTCACTATAAGGAAATAGTCCTAGTCATCTAAATAACACCTAAAACTACCACCTACAATGATATTGGTTATCACTTCAAACACACAAGTTATATTCCAAGAGGTTTCAATCAAAGGTTGGTGGTTAAATTTGTCTTATGAATAATATCAAGGCATAAGGAAAACTTTAAAGGTTTGAAATCATATTGAAAGGGTCTTACATCACAAAAGATAACCAACACCCTATCTTCACCTAAAACTAAGTGTTATGAGTACACTTCAAGGTGGTCTTAAGAAGTTTTAGGAGATCAAGATAAGTCAAAAAATAGACAAGTTTTGTATGATTAATGAGGTGAAATTCAAGTTTAAAATGGAAACCATGAGACTTATCCAAACCCCACTCATCATACACCATTATTGTGATGTGTCTTAGTCTATATAGGGTACAATGGACCATCATATATAACTACATCCATGCCAACATATAATCAAGGTTTGTTACAAATAGGTGAGATAGAGATTGTACAGAGCATTCAAAGGATTTAATAAAATTAAAAGTTTAAAAAATCTCAAGGATATACTATTAAATCTTTAATACCCTAATTATATAACCAAAGTGAGGCTATAGCCAACCTAATGGAGGTATATGGGTAAGAGAGCAAAACCCAGTCTTATGCACTAAATTAGAGGAGGAATATGGTATTTAAACCATGAATATATTTGAACTTGTTAAAACACTCTAAAATAAGTTCAATTCTTTGAAAAAGGTTGATAGTGAGATCACAAACTTTCTAGTCTATACACAATATCATGACTACCTACAACAGTCAACATAAATATTCTTCAAAGGATTTCATCTTGATCAAGATTATTATGCAAGAAATACAAGGATTGAACTAGGTTTAGTTTCAAATCCTTAAAATACAATTTTTAGTTCTTAGGAAACTAGGAATGCAAAATTAACTTTGATTCTGTCATCTATAGCCAAGACTAGTAGGTGAACACAATGAAATACAAGGTGACAGTGGTTTAAAAGGATTTAGAGAAGTTAGTGCATTGATGAAGGTGAGACATTATATCAAGGTAGGAGATAGATATATAAAATGCTCTAATGACATCAGATCAATAAAAAGAGATGGATAAAAATGTCTTAAGGTACATTAGCACCTATAGGGATCTTCAAGAAAATAGTCATCTACAAATATACTAATGTATACCAAAGAAGGATGGTGATAATATGAATGTAGGTCAGAAGAGTTTCTCAATGATAAAGGTTTACACTATATATAAAACCAATATGTAATTGGGTTTAAATTGATAATAATAATCTTTAAGTATGCAAAGATAAATCACCACCTACTGCAAGACTAGGAATGATGACCTATAACCACCCTCATTTGGCTTAGACAGTGACATGAGGTTAAGGTCTACTCTAAGGCAAGAAGTAAAATATCAATTTTTGAGTTTGATATTAAAGTGATGATGTAATATGAAATGGATGAGTAATTTCAACCTACCTTACATATCTAATCAACTCAATGTCAATTACAAGTTCTATGATCACCTACAACCATCCTATAAAGGTGAATCGGTGTCATGAAGTGGAAGATGGTGTCCAAGTAAATGAAGAAGGTCTGATTATTAAAGGTTCAAACAAGTGAATAAGTCTAATAGATATTTATGAATACAAATTGAATGAAGGTAATGATGATTATGTGTTCACCTATGTTTTTTAACTCCACACAAGGTACACTATCTCAGTCCATACAAGGAAAATTAAACACCTATAACCATGGTTATATTGAACTCCATTTTGAGGAGAATGTGAGTTATTTGAAGGTTGGTGTTAAATTTTGACTAGAATAACAAGGTAGATTAATATTTTTTATTCCTTATGAAGTTATTTATCAATAATAATAGCATCAAGTTAATATTGAATTAACCACCTACATCCATCTTCATATGGTTTAAACATAGTATTGACATTGATCTTGGATTTCATAGGTATTAGAGGTTGAGGAGGGTTTGAGAATCCTTTTAAAGTGTTATAAAATATTTGAATAAACATTAAAATTTTCCCAAAATTAAGGGTGATACTCCCCAAATCATTCAAAGTCACAAAAAAACATCACCTATAACTGTTTGATTGTGCTCTAAGGAGAGTTATTGGTGTAAGATACCTTAACATAAGAAAGTGATCTAGATAGAATAAATTGGAAGACCTAAGAGGATTCAGAGAAATGTCCCATTAAATTAAAGGTGAAAATAATGATAGGTCCCTCTTTTTATTTGAGTCCAAGAAAATGGTTTTAGACCATACACATAATCATAAGTTTGAGCGCTAGTTTGGAGAAATTGAAGGGTTGAAGATGTTAAAGAGGTGATCTAACCTCAAAATTTGGTATAGAGGGTAATTATGACCTTGGTTAGGTTTTTATTACATATATTTGGTAAAAATAATAAGGGAATCATCTGAATTTTTTTTACATACCCGAGGCACTCTCCAAGTCATTCACATAGGCAGCCCATTACTAGTTTTGAGAAATTTATGATTTTGGAGCATCTACAAGAGGAGTTAGGTTCTCATTTTTGGTATATATGATCATGGTGAGTATATACATAATTATATACCATATTTAAGGAAAAATTATTATTTTATACATATATTTATTTATTACATACCTCATGTACTCATAAATAATCATTCACTAAGGCAAACCACTAGTTAGTTTTGAGAAAAATGAATTTTAAGGAATTTATAGGCATAATAAAAATAAGAAACTTGGTGGAGGTTGTTATCATGAGTGTTTTTAAGTGTACATGATATTAATTATCTCACAATAATAGTATAATAATTTTAATTTTTATCACAGTCCTATGCTTGTCTATTGAAAGTCACCATTGCAGCTCAGAAGGCTTTTGGAAGAGTTAAGGTTTAACAGAAGATTTTGACTCAAAGGGAGAGTTTCTAAAGAATTTGGTGTTTCTAAGTCTTTATACACATACTAAGAGTGATAATATTCTTATCATGGTCATTGATGGTAGAGTTTTCATTGATATCTAATGTTCATGATGTCTGAATGATAAAGAGGTTAGTTTAATGGATTGGAGGGCGTATGGCATAAGTGCAGAGTGTTGATGATAAAGAGGATGTTGTGAGGGGTTCATAGATCAATTTTAAGATTATAGAGATATGATTTATCCTTTATATAGAGGAAAATATACAATCCTATTTTATAATAACTAGAACATCACTACATGTCATCAAGGTATGAATGAGCTAGTCAGTTTGTGTATTTATTATATGCACCTAAAATAGTTAAATGTGGTCAAAGGGTGATATAAAGATGATGTCATATGTACCAAGAACATTCCCTCCAAATTTGGTGTCTTGAAAAGTTATCTATCTAAAATTATAAGATTCCAAAGTTAGTATGTAGACTAGATACATGTCAAAGCCCACCAAATTTATGTCTTGGGAAATAGATGTTGGTTTTTAAATATATGACCATTGGAGTTCAAATTAAGTATGCTTGCCAAATAGACCATTCACCAAATAATTATTTGAAAAATAATATATATTGAGAATTTTGGTATGGTGTAAAAAGGAAGGTTTTTATATAAAGTGAGATAAATGACCTCAATGTGGTGGATTGTCATAAATAACTGTAAAAATGCATGTATTATAGGTCAAACTCAAAGGTGCTAACTGTGGTAAAAGCCAAATAGACTAGTGAGAAAATAAATGAATGTATAGAGCAAGATATTGATAATTTTGGCATGGTATAAAAATTATAGATGATTTAGACTCCTTGATGAATAAATTACAAGTATAATTTCTCCATGAAAATCTATAAAATTGAATTTATTTCTTGTCCAAGTTGACCATTACTAATTATGATAAAAATCAATAAACTTAATTTAAGTAGAATGGTTTTAGAACTCATTTGGAGTGTTTGGATTAATATTTTAATAATTGGGGGATGTTTATAACTCCTTTAAGATTCATTATATGCATTTATTGAGATTTTAGAACATGTTTTTATGTAATAAAAACATCAGAAAGACCCCAATCAGCTAAGCAGTCATAGAGGAGATTAGATGCACATTTGGGAAGTTTTGAAGAGTGACGGAGGGTTTGAACCTCATGATATAATTTGAAATGTATAAAAGGATTATTTTTAGTACTCGTGTTTCTTGGGATATTTATCACATTTAGGCTTACAAGGTAGAATGCCCTTGAGGGCTAGCTAAATGAGAAAGACCAAAAATAGGCATGTGTTCATAATATCAACACCTTTTGCTTGTTTTGATATATTTTGAAGATGTATGAAATTTTAAGAGAGTTTTAAAATGTTCTATTATGTTTATAAGATTAGTGTCGATGAGGTAACAAGCAAACCCAATCATTAGGATTTGACAAACTATGATTTCTTGAAACACATGGCAATGATATCAAGGGATATAAAACATAAGGTGAATTCAAGGATTATACTAAAGAATTATGATATTATATAAAAAAAAATTAAGGAGTTTAAAACTCCTTTAACTTTGTTCATGAAGGAGTAAGGACTTATAGACCTCTATTTTACACAAACTCATAGTCATTCTTATAGGTAGTCTTAAGAGACCATTAAGGTAAAGTGGAGTTTGGGAAATAAATCAAAGCCATAGAGGATATAAAAAAACTATAAATAATTTATCTAGATGGTTTTTCCCCCATGTCATCCTATAGGTCAGTCAGACCTCCAATACTCACATTTGGCTAACTAGGCCTAGAAGCTAGGTTTAGGCCTAGAAGGCCCATATCACTTTAAGGCACCTTTAGACTTTCCAATTAAAGATTATTTATTAAGATTATGTGATAGTATTTTTTAGGTATAATTAATATGAATTTAAAAATTTAAATAAAATTAATGGTCATTTTATAGTCTAAGGTGCTAATTCGAACTATGTAGTCTTGACACTCATTTTGACCCACTCGTTTGAATGCTTATATATTTCACCCTAAGAAGAACTTGTCAAAATTATTTTATCATGGTTTTAGGACCAATATTTAATTTAAATAAATTAAATATTTAGGTTGGTGTAGGAGCTAAGGTTTATTAATAATCACTAAAACTATAAGTAGGTCCAGAATGCATGAAAAACCCTATAAAAAATTTGTGTGTATATTTGCACACATATGCATGGGAACCAAATATTCTCAATAAAATTTAGGGGGTCGATGAGATAAATATACATGTAAGTAATTCCTTTAATGTAGGTCCATATTTTATGAACAATCATGAAGAAGGTAAGCATGCATGAGCTGCCAAAATAGATTTTTTGACTAGTTTTGCACTTTTGAGATCATAAACCCATGAAATGACCAATAATAACTTGTAAAACACTTTAATAGTGTATTATAATATTTAATTCTCATTTTTTACCTATTTTTAGAATAAATTTGGCATGTTTGGGGGCTTATGAGGCCTAAATGGCCTAAAAATACCCACTTTTCAAGTCTTCAAATGATAAAATTGGAAAAAATCATGAAATAAGCCTAAAAAGATATTAATCACCATTATATGGAATTAATATCCCTTACCGTGGGTTTATAGGGTGATTTACTGAGCTAAAAGGCCAAAAAACTCTATTTTTTAGTGATTAATGAATGGTTGCAATTTAATAGAGATTTCCATGATTGTTGTAGGTCTTTAATTTGGCATAAAGCTTCATTTTATTCCTCATAGTAATGATATGGATTACTATAAGCCTTATATAGGTCCAAGAGTGGTTCTCATGGTGACAAATGACCTTGAAAACAAGTTGAAGATGGCTTGATCTTGAAAACCTCCATCAATGGAGTCTAAGGGATTTGAAGGTTCCATGGTGACTTTTTCAGATTGGAGGAGAAAATATTAATTGGGTAAAAATAATAAATCACAAAAATGTTAACCCTCAAAGTCATTTCAAGCATCAAATTTTAAGATGATTAACCATGTTGCCAAGTTGCCAACATAATCCAAGTGGAGATGGGGAGTAGAAGTCAAATAGATGAGTTTTATGGAGTTAAGGATCAAGATAGAGAATTTAAGTAAGATTATATATTTTTGTATACTTTTATAAAGTTATTGGATCATTATGTCATCTTCTTCAAACAAATTTTGTCCTCTAGTGCCTTTTTAGGCCAATGGGAGAGCTTAAAGACCTTTTTGACTTTGGAGGGTTAATTTTCTACGTAAGATCAGTACCTAAGTGGTTTGGACGTCATTAAAACACATATAAATTTTCCTCGTCTTTAGTGGATTTCCATAGAGTTAGGTTGATTGCAATTTATTTATTTCTAAAAGGTTTCTTCTCCTCTCCCTTCCCTTTTTTCCTACATATCCCTTTTCTTATCCATTATAAAGATATACTCTCATTTGATAAGGTAAAAATCTATCAAAATTTTTAATAAAAACCTCTTAAATAAATAAGACAAATTATTTTACCTATCTCTTCACCTACATATATTGTTCTAGTCATTTTGTGCATGATTACTTTTTGGAGGAGTGTTCTTCCTTGGTGATTGTCCTTTTTTATTTCCATTTTTATAGGTATTTCAAGGTGTTTTTAGGTTAAAAATTGTGCTCTTTGATCATTTATGATGGTATATTTTGAGTTTTTATACTTTTCCATGCTTCACCTCTTATCTAAGAAGCTTATTTTAGAAATATTGATGCAAAATGACCAGTTTGAGAGATTGTGTGAGAGTTATCTTTGAACATTCTTAGTGTCAATTTCAATATATTTAGAGTGTCTTTAAATTTGGTGCATCACATTGTTTTGTGTTTTTATTTAGATTTTACAACACTTCTATCCCTTTTTTAAGTTAAAACTAGTAGTTTATATGATCTACTAAGAGGAACCATCCTTCCCTAGAGGTTTAACTCCATAACAGGATACCCATAGTCTAGGGTTGATTGTATTTTATATCCAAGAGTGACATAAATTTAAGAACCCTCTCACAAGGGTGAAATTTTATGCTAATTTTTTTTTCCATCCCTGATGGGACCACATTCAAATAATATTTATTGATATTGATGTTGGTCTTGATCCATTTTCAATAGCTATTGCATCCACACTCTTAGCATCTAGTGACTCCAATGAACACTCTACTTTTTAATGGTATAATAGTGCCTATATTTCATACCAAGGTTGATGACAAGATTAGATTATAGAGGTAGTCATTTTAAATTTTTTGAATTACCTTTTAACTCAATAAAAATATTTAGGGTTGATAACACTCATCCATACTTGGGAAACTTTCCTCCTACACCAATTTGTAAGTCTACCTTTGCTAGAAGATCCTTGTTATCTCCTTTCATTACCATGGTTCTCTCTAGAGCTTTGAATTTTATATATTTTAATGGTAAAATTAAATTAAACCTTAGTTAATATGATCATATCCCAGTGGATACCCTTAATATTTTTCCTTATTACTTAATATATAACTCTACAACCCCTACTGAATACATCAGAGATATACCCAACTTTTATAATATCCATGACATCAATGAAGAAAATTTGGATATCAAGTTTTTGGCCATATATTTCAAGGGAAAAGTCCTAAATTGGTAGAGGAACCTAATTCCTAATTCTTTCACAACATGGGACTAGCTAGTAGATGTTTTGTGTAAGAGGTTTGAAGACAAGAGTGACAACTTGTCACTAGCAGAACAATTGACTAAAATGAAAAGATCTCCTCAAGAGGTTATGTAAGATTTTAATAATAGGTTTCAAAATAGATGGGAAAATATTATAATCCTTGTTATTCCCACTCCTAACTATGATTTATTATATTATCTAAGAGCTCTTAATAGTGACATTGTAGTGGTGTTATAGTCTATGGGGGAAGACACACTACTAGGTGCTTATCAATTGGCAATCAGAGTAGAGTAACCTAATAAAGTTTGGCAAGCTCACAAATATGCCACTTATTCCCTTATTTATAAATATTAAATAACCTTATATCATCACTCCTCCTCTTCTTTTCATTACTCCTTTGCCAACACTTGTTACCCTACCTACACCAAAACAAGAAAAAGATTCAACTAGTCAATTTAATGAGTCTCAAGAAATTAAGAATATCTTTCAAAGATTTGGAAATTAATTGGTAAATGTGAAGAGGGAAAAAAATTATTATAATATACTTTATCATCCCCCATATTATCCTTAATAGTCTTACCAACCCAATAGGCTACCCGTCAAGGCAAACTTCCAAGGATAAGGATAACCCAATTATGTTCGGAAAAATAATTACAATCCTAATGCTACAAGTGTTTCTAATGCATTGGTCCCCATTAAGAATAAAATTTAAAAATAAGGTGAGTGTTTTATACCTTGTAATTAGTCAGTAAATCAAGCCATTTTCCCAAACATATATTTTAATCAAAGTTTCAATGATCAGTGGTAGTAGGGTGCTAGTTATGGGTTCAACCAAGATCTCAAGGCTTAGAATGCAGAAGTGACTATGATGACCAAAATAGAAGAAAATCAATAAGACCAAGGTCCTAATGAAGGAACACAATAGTTTATTATTATGATGTTCAACTATCAACAAGAAGAGTGACATGCTTTCAATTAATAGGCTAGTTCTAGCCAACCAAACATTCTTGTGGTAATTAACACAAGGTTTAAGAGAAGGAACATGGAGTGAAACCAAGAATTTGCTAGAGATTATTCTACTCTTCCTAAATTGATAACAAAACTAAATTAGCTTATTTTTTTCCAAAAATTCCAATAAATTATAAAAATTAGAACCAAGGAAACACCTTTACACCCCAAAACTCACAAGTTCAAAGCATAGTTGTGGCTCCCAAAGTACAAACAAAGGTTGGTGGTTTGCACATCAACATTGTTGATGAAATTAAGAAGTCCAATGTGAGTGTTATAATATATGAAATCATTTATATAACTATTTATGTGGATATTATTCAAGAGGTATTATCAAAGATAAGTGTTTCATATAAGCCACCAAGCAAGGAGAGTGTAGTTCTCACTAATGCAGCCAAAGAAAATGAAAGAAAGTCAAAACCAATGGTCAAACCTCCTCCATTATACATTTATTTAATCATTTAAATTTCATTGGTACATAATTTCATGGTAGATATTATATTAATTACTTTATTAATGCTAAAATCAATAGCAGATCAACTTGGTTTGAAGTATGAACCACAATCTAAGGGGGTGTTACAACTTGATGGATCTTCTACCAAACTAGTCGATATTATCAGACGTCTAAATTTTACCCTCCATGATTTTCCTATTATTTTAGTGGCTTAGGATTTGGTGGTTCTATAGGTGCCTCCCCACTTTGATCTATGCTTATTCAGAGGCTTCACCAAAAAAATTAGGGTTAACCTAGAAGCATATTGGTCCTATATGGCTTTTAGGATAAGGTATGAGATCAAGGTTTCTATCAAGGCTGAACCTATTACCCAATTTAACATTTATCCTTAAGGGATAATTATCCCAAACATTAATTATAATATTCTATATGAATAAGACGACATTGTTAGTCAAGATATAAACATTATTAGATGAGTTATGGAGTGAGAATCAGTTACTTGATCCTTTGGGAGGTGTTAAATAAAGACACATGGGAGTTTATTTCTTACATGAAGAGAATGAGTTAATGACATCCCTTACTATGCCATAGGAGGATACTAGTGGATTATGTAATATGTTTTTGATGAATAAAATAGAAAACATGGAGTATGGTAAGGTGTAATGCTCACATATCACTCTAATGACAAATAATTTTTAGCATACAAGTTCCAACATAGTTGTTCTTTCAACACAACTATGTATGAGGGCCTCATTCATGGTCTTCAATGGGATGGTAAGAGGGGGATAAAGAAATTTTAGGTGTACAGGGATAGTTAGATGATAATACATTATGTGAGAGGTCAAAATAAGATTAAAACCCCTTAATGAAGTCCTATAAACATAGAGTTTGGGACTTACTTAAGGACTTTGAATCCTTCAATATCCAAGCATTCCCAAAAGAAAAAAATCAGCATGCTGATAGGTCAAAAATAATAGGGGCTTTGTTTAACATTCTAAATGAATTAAAGAGGCCTAAAATAAAACCAAATGTCAAAGTGATAATGATACCATCAATTCTAAATAATGAAGCTCACTAGGAAGTCTTTGATAGTGATAATCAGATTGCTTGTTTCCTTAAACAAGAGGTAGAATTATCCTTATCAAAAAAAGGTAGACTTCAACAATATTACGAGGAAAAAAATATTTAACTAAATTTAGATAAACTTCCTAAAGGGATATTCACCCTAGAAGGTCTTTTCCGTGAAGCAGATCACATGAGGAAGGACAAGTTATGTCTGATGATGAATAAAACTATGATAAAGTCCTCATATTCAAAGACAATCTTATTAAGTTTGGAAATGTGATAAATGAGATATAAAAATATGCATTTATTAATCTTTATAGGTAATACTCAAATATCTTCACTTGGGAGTATAGTGATCTAAGAGGTTTTGAACCCAAACTAGCCCAATACACCATAGAGTTGGAGGCTAATGCCAAGCTTGTTAGGAAGAAATCAATCAATACAAAGATTGAAGATATTATGAGAAAAGAGATAAAAATTTTCATTGAGTCTAGTATCATTTTTCATATCAAGCACTCATTATGGGTGGCTAACCTAGTGCTTACAATAAAGAAGAATGATGAGATCTTATTATGTGTGGACTCTAGGGACTCGAACAATGTATTTTTGAAATACCATTACCCATTACCATCCATGAAACAACTCCTTAAAATGGTTTTTGGTTTATAATGTTTTTCTCTATTGGATGGATGCTTAGGGTACAACCAAGTGCTAATCAAGGATGAAGACCAATACAAGACTGCATTCACCACAAAGTGGGGAACCTATGATTATAAGAATATTCCTTTTGGCCTCTTCAATTTTGGAGATAATTTTCAAAGAGCCATGGACATGGATTTCTAATGTTTTCTTAATTATATGGTGTTTGTGTACCTAGATGATATAATAGTCTTCTCCAAGAAAGCTAGTAAAAACTTGGACCACTTGAGGTTGATCTTTCAAAGGTGTAGAGATTATGGGATCTCATTTAATCCCAAGAAATTTTTGTTTTTTTTCAATGAAGGAAAACTCTTAGGGCATATTATCTCAAAATATGGACTAGCTATTGATCTTGATAGAATAAGTGAAATCTTGGCCTTTTCCTTACCCAAGCATAACAAAGGAATTAAAAATTTTGTTAGAAAGATAAACTTTTTAAGAAGGTTCATACCTAGTTTTTCAAGCTTGATTAAACCTATCACTAGTATGTTTAATAAGAATTAGGTTTCCACTTGGAAAATATAATGAAAAGTAAGATTTGAAGTTATCAAACAAGCTATTACTTAAGCACCTACACTAATGAATCATGACTTCTCAAGAGATTTCATATTGTATGCCTTTGATAACATTGATAACATATTAGTTATGTTGATATACCTTATTACATCCTCTAATTTCTATCCCCAAGGAAATAAAATTAAGGAATCAATGAATAATAACTTGATTATAATACTCTAGAGGACTATGGAGGAGAAACAAAGAGTGTGGCATTCAAAGTTAAGGACATCTTTATGGGATCATAGAGTGACCCCCAAGGTTGTCATTGGGAACTCACTATTTATCCTAGTATATGGGAGAGAGGCCAAGTTTCTCATCTCTCTTGAGTCACATGCCTTAGAGCTAGCCCATCAGCTTGAGTTTATAAAAAGCGAACCTATGAGCAGTAAGATGGCAAAGCTTATGGAACTTTAAAAAAAAGGGATCTTACAATGAAGAAAATTAAAAACCTTAAGATCAAGTCAAGAAATCCTTTTAAAATTTAACCATAGAAATAAACTACAAGGAGGGTCATATATTCCTTAAGTGGGATTAAAATAAGGCCAAACCAGGCAACTATACAAATTTTGATAACTTTTGAGAGTGGAACTTACTTGATCCATGGATTCAAATAACATAATGACTTTTAGATTACCCAATTTAATGGAAAGGTATTACCCATCCCAATCAATAGGATTCATATAAATCCTTGTTACAAAAATAAATTTATAACCTTGTACATATTAGAGTATATTTTTTTATTTTCCTCTAAGTGCCTTGTGCACATTGTTTCCCTTTTGTTGTGTGTTTCCCTTTCCTAAGTGCTTTGATCAAATTTTTGTTTTGTTTTGGGTTTCTATTATTGTTTTGAGATTTATAATAATAAGTTTTACACCCTTGTTATTATTTTAAAACCTATTTTAGAAAGACTTTTTGACCCCATAAGCCCAATGGATTGATCAAGGTAACTAGTCTATTTCATAGACATGCATGAAATCCTAGGAGGTTGACAAAATTGACCTACATATGAAAAATTTTCCTAGATGAATCACACCACTCTCCTAGACCATTTAGTGACCTTTTCCCTTCATGACTAGTATCTCTCTAGTCTTAATTTTTTGGTGCAATGCAATATCCTAGAAGGTATTACCTTGGTATGGGGAGTTGCGCAAGGTCCTAATTCAGTGGATGTTCTAATGGTGGAAAGATAATACAAACTTAATGTCCCTAACTCATGTTCCTTTGACTCTTTTAAATCTTGTATCAAAATTTAAGGTAAATTTGGAGATTTTAAGGAAAAGGCCTAGAAATGGGTCTTGAGCTACAAGTGAAGGATCTAGCTAGTTTCCAAGGTGCATGAGCATTGAAAGGTGGGAATGAGGTTTTTAAAAAGTTTCAAAGATTCTATTAGGTCAAAAATTATGTTTAGAGAAGCTAATTTTCCCAAAATACCCTCAAAAGTGCATTAGATGCCTTGAGGAGCTTCTAAATAGAAATTTTAAATGAAAAACAAACTTTTTGAGGAATTAAAATTGTTTATAACTTCATTCCATATATTTATGGATTTTTGTGCTTATTTATACATTTTCAAGGTCATTTCAAGTCATTTAGAGTGGAGAAGAGTTTTGGGGTAATAAGATACAGTTATGCACCTTTTGGAGCCATGGTTTCATAAGTTTTTTAGGGTTTTTCTTATTATATAAGATTAAATATCATATATAGGCATCCATGGTGTCCCTAATATCCACTCTTAGGCCTCTGAAATTAGATCCAATCATAGGAATCAACAAATGTGAGGACAACCTATTATTTGTAGATTAGGCATGAAATAGGGTTTATACCATTAATGGAGATTTACCAATCTTAGAAGGTTTAAATAAGGAAAAAAAGGTCACTTACATGATGAAAAATATTATACAATTATTGGATTTAGAAGGTAAGCCTCTGGTTCTTTATGCTAAGGGAAAACCATTTTAGTGCAATCTTGGATAACTCATCTAGAGGAGGAGGTTTTGGTCTTCTACTCCTTTATCCTGACAAATCAGCTCTCCCATTTATTGGAGTAGGTAAATGGGTCCACCAATCAACTTATACAAGTGGTTTTATTTAAATAAAATTATTTGGACTTACACACTAAGAGAAAACAACTAACTAGCTTTTGAGTGCCTTCAAAACCCAAAAAGGTAGGTTTTTCTTGGTTGTCCCTTCAGTGAAAAAGTAACAATGAAATCATAATAATGAGGGTTTTAAAGTCCATACAAACTAATTTAAATAATTTCTATCCTACGGTTTAGACATGTGATCCCTAAGAGGTAAAAAACCATTCATGGTGGAGAACATCCACAATATCTTATTGAGGTCAATTTCAAGGAAAATTTGTGTTTTTAGGTATTTTAAGCAAGGTTTTCACTCTTATTCAGTAGGAATAAAACCATGGACATGTTTTTATCTTCCTCAAGCTCCTGTATCACACAATCCTTGTCTTAGTCTATATATTTAGCAAAGAGATATCCATCTACATCTAGGTCAAACTTAGTCAAGATATGCTTCATAAAGGTATTGTCTTGAGAAGACTAGAAAACATGGATATCTCATTTCATAATGTTTAAATATATCCTAAATTTAATTTAATGAGTAAAATGTTCATCAAAAATATTTTTACCTTCTTAAGGTCCTTTTCCAATAGTCCATACAAGGCACTCAATATGTACCCATAATCAGGTCAAGGTTGGATGAAGCTTTAACCAATGATGGAAGATGTTAGAGGTGGAAATAAATCCAAGTTTGAGTGTTTTTAATAGGTAACAAGTGTTAGTAACCTCATTTTTAAATGATTAAATTAGTTATGTCAAGGACTAGGTTGATCATCTAAGAGTCTACATTGGTAGTTAAAGAGTGAAAATGGCCACCTACATCCATCTCCATGTGGTTGAAGTATAGTATTGAAGGGGAGTTAGTTTCTATAGGTGTTTAGGGTATAAAGAGGACCATAAAAAGATTAATTAAGGACATAATATAATTAAGGAGATATCTAGGATTTTCCTCACTACAAGGTATTAGTCTTATTCATCTAAATAACACCTAAAAATGCCACCTACAACCATTTTGGTTGTCACTTCAAACACTAACGTTAGATTCTAAGAGGATTTAAGAAAAGATTGGTGGTTAAATTTATATTATGAATAATTTCAAGGCACAAGTAATACTATAAATGTTTTAAATCATCTTTAAATGGTATTAAATCATATGAGATAGCCAACACCCCATCTTTACCTATAGTTGAGTGCTATGAAGACACTTCAGGGTAGTCTTAAGAAGTATCTTGGAGATCAAGACAAGTAAAAGAATAGACAAGTTTTGTATGACGAAAGAGGTGAAATTAAAGTATCTAATGAACACTATGAAACCTATCTAAATCCCACTTACCATACACCATGATTTTTCTCTATCTCAGCCCATATAGGGTACAATAAACCATCATATACAACTTTACCCATGCCAACATATAGTCAAGGTTTGTTCCAAATAGGTGAGATAGAGATTGTAGAGAGAATTAAAAGGTTATAATAAAATTCAAAATTTAAAAAATCTATATAATATACTATTAAAGCCTTAAGACCCTAATCAAATGACCAAAGTGAAGCCACAACTAGCCTAATGGAGGTATATGGCTAAGAGACCAAAACTCAGTCTTATGCATTGAATTAGAAGAGGATCTATGGTATTTAAATCATGAAGAAAGTTGAAATTATTAAAACACTCTAAATCATGTTCAATTGTTTGAAGGTTAACAGTGAGGTCACAAACTTTCTAGTCCATATAGAATGTCATGACCACCTATAGTAGTCAACATGAAGATTATTCAAAGGAGGTCATCTTGATCAAGATTCTTATGTATTCAATATAATGATTAAACTAGGTTGAGGGTAAATTATTTCAAATTAAAGTGTGAGGTCCTAGTCAATTATGAATGTAAAATCAAATTCAATCTAGTCATCTATAGCCAAGACCAATAGGTAACAATAGTGAAAATGCAAGGTGATAGTGGTTTAAAAGGCTTTGGATAAGTTAGTGAATTGATGAAGGTAAGACATGGTTTAAGGTAGGATATAGATATATCCAATGGTATAATGACATAAAATAAGATAAAATAGAGTGAGACAATTGTATTAAGGTACATTATCACCTACAAGGGTCTTCAAGCAAATAGTCATCTACATCCATACTGATGTATACTAAAGAAGGATGGTGACAAGATGAATGTATGTCATAAGAGATTCTCAATGATCAAGGATACCACTATATGAAAAACCAATATGGAATTTGTTTTATGTTGATAACAATCATATTCAAGTATGAAAATAGAAATCATCACATACATCAAGACTAGAAATGATGACCTACAACCACCCTCCTTTGTCTTAGACAATGGCATGAGGTCAAGATGTGTTCTAAGGCAAGAAGTGAAATATCAAGTTTGGAGTTTGATTTAAAGAGTTAGTGAAATTTATGATTATATATATAATGGATGATTCATTAAAACCCACCTTATGTCTCTACTCAACTCACTATCAAGTATAAGATCCATGATCACTTACAACCATCCTATAAATGTGAAGTAGTGTCATGAAGTGGAGGATGGTGTCCAAGTAAATGAAGAAGGTCTAAGTCCAAAAGGGTCAAAAAATTTAATAAGTGTAATAGATATGGATGAATAAAAATTTAATTATAATAATGATGATTATGTGTTCACCTATGTTTCTTCACCCCACACAATGTACACTGTCTTAATCTATACTAGGAATATTGAGACAAGGTAATATTAAACTACATTTTGAGGAGAATGTGAGTTATTTTAAGGTTGGTATTAATTTTTATTTATAATATCAATATATATTAATATATTTTGATCCTTATGAATTTATTTCTCAACAATAAGAGCATCAATTTAAGACTAAATTAACCACCTACATCCATCTTCATATGGCTCAAACACAGTATTAACATTGATCTTGGATTTCATAGGTATTAGAGGTTGAGGAAGATTTGTGAAGACTTTAGGATGGTTATAAAATTTTGGATACACCTTAAAATTGTTCAAAAATTAAATTTTATAGTCCCCAACTCAGTAAAAGTCACAAAATCATCACCTATAACTATTTGATTGTGTTCTAATGAGAGTACCTTAGTATAAGCAAGTGATATAGCTAGGCTAAATTTTAAGACATATTAGGATTAATATAAAGGTAATATTAAATTCAAGGTGACAATAATAATAGGTCACTCTTTTTATTTTATTCCAAGAAAATGGATTTAGACTGTACACATAGTCATAAGTTTGAGGGCTAGTTTGGAGAAATTGAAGGGTTGAAGATGCTAGAGAGGTGATCTAACCTCCAAATTTTTATAGAGGGTAATTATAACCTATATTAGGTTTTAGTGACATATATTTTGCCTAGATAATAAGGGAAGAATAAAAAAAATTATTACATACTTGAGGCACTCTCCAAGTCATTCACCTAGGCAACCTATTACTAGTTTTGAGAAATTTATGATTTTGGAGCATCTACAAGAGGAGTTAGGTTATCATTTTTGGTACATATGATCATGGTGATGAGATAAATATTTATATTACATAATTAATTAATAATTATTAGTTTAAGAATAAAATATTTTTTTATAAACATCCTACATTCATAAATAATCATTCACTCAGGCAGCCCGCTCGCTAGTTTTGAGGAAAATGAATTTTAAGGCCTCTGTAAGCAAAATCTAGCTATGAAACTTGGTAGAGGTGGTGATAATAAGTGGTTATAATAATATGATTTTTTATCATAGTCCTATGTTTGTCTATTGACAGTCACCATTAGAGCTCAGAAGGTTTTTTGAAGAGTTAACTTTTGAAAAAAGATTTTGAATTCATGGGAGAGTTTGTAAACCATTTGAAGGTGTTTATAATTACTAATAAACATTATGAAAGTGATCATATGTTGATCATGTTAATTTATTCTAGAGTTGTCATTGATTTTGAAGGTGCATGATTTTATGATGTATTAATGACAAAGAGGTCAGTTTTATGGATTGGAGGATGTATGGCATAAGTAAAGAGCACTGAGTACAAAGAGGATGTTTTGAGGGGTTCATAAATCCTTTGGTGAGATTATGGAGATCAAATTTGTCCTTTGGAGAGAGGAAAATGAATATTTATAGCTTAGAAGAACTATACCATCACTACATGTCATCAAGGTATGATTGAACAAGTTAGTTGGTGCATTTATTATATGTACCTAAAAATTCAATGTGGTCAAAGGGTGACATAGAGATGACATCATATGTGACAAGAACATGCCCTTCAAATTTGGTGTCTTGATAAGTTGTCTATCTCAAGTTATAAAGTTCCCAAGTTGGTCTTCAGACTAGATACATGCTAGAGCCTATCAAATTTATGTCTTGGGAAATAACTATTGCTTTTCAAATATATGATTGTTGGAGTTTAAATTGTATGCTTTCCAAAGAGAATAACCACCAAAGAATTGTTTGTAGAAGCCAATATATTTAGAATTTAGATATGGTGTAAAAATGAAGTTTGTTATTGAAAATTAGGGGAAGAGGATCCATGTGGTGGCTTGTCATAAATGTCTATAATATTATACTTATTATAGGTCAAAGTAAAAGGTGATAACTATGATAAAAGGTAAAGAGACCAATGAGTAAATAAATGCATGTAGATACCAAGATATTAAGATTTTTGGCATAGTATAAAAATAAAATATGAATTATACTCCTTGATAAATAACCTATAAGATGAATTTATTAATTAAATTCCATAAAAGTGAATTTATTTCTTTTCCAAGTTGACTATTATAGACTATGATAGAAATCAATAAACCTGATTTGAGTAGAATGGTTTTATAACTCATTTGGAGTGTTTATATTATTGTTTTAATAATTTAGGTATGTTTATAACTCCCTTAATATTAATTTCATTCATTTAGTGAGATTTTTTAACATGTTTTTGTGTAATAAAAACATCATATAAAACCCAGTCAGTTAAGTAGTCGTAGAGGAGACTAGATGCACATTTGGAAAGTTTTAAAGAGAAACAGAGGGTTTGAACCTCATGATATAAATTGAAAAGATGATAATGGTGATATTTATTACTCATGTGTCTTATGAAATTTATCACATTTAGGATTACAAGTTAGAATGCCATTGAGGTCTAGCTAAGCGAGAAAGACCCAAAATAGGCTTGTGTGCATAGTTTTAACATCCTTTACTTGTTTTGAGATTTTTTGAATATGTATGCACTTTGAAGAGAGGTTAAAAATTAATTTTAAATTTTATATGATGTTTATAATCTTATTTTAGATGAGATAATAAGCAAACCCAACCATCAGGGTTTGACAAGTAATGACTGCTTGAAACCCTAGGGTAGTGAGATCAAAACATATAGAGCATAGGTGAATTTGAGGCTTATAATAAATAATGATGATTACTATAATAACATGTTTTATGATTTTTAGTATCATTTTAATCTATTCATGAGGAGTAAGGCTTATAGACCTTTATTTTACACAAACTCATAGTCAGTCTTACAGGTAGTCTTAAGAGACCATCCAAGCAAAGTGGAGTTTGGGAAACAAATGAAAGTAAAAAAGGAAAGAAACAATTGAGAAATTTTTTATCAAAATGGGTTTTTCCCCTATATCATACTATACATCATTCAGACCTCCAATACTCAAATTTGGCCAATTAGGCCTAGAAGCTAGTTTTAGCCCTAGAAGGCCCATATCACTTTACGGCACTTTCAAACCTTCCAATGCCAAATTATTTATTGAGAGCATGTGAGAGTATTTTTCATGTAAAATTAATATTATTTAAATAATTTAAATAAAATTAAAGGTCATTTTATAGTCTAAAGTGCTAATTCAATATATGTAATCTTGGCACTTATTTTGACCAACCCATTTGAATGCTCATATCTTTCACCATAGGAGGAATTGCGAAAAATGATTTTGCAATGTTTTTATTTTAAATATTTAATTGAAATAAATAAATTATTTAGTTTGGTTTAGGAGCCGAGGTTTATGAACAATTGCTAATATTATAAGTAGGTCTAAAATACATGCAAAACCCTACAAGCAAACTTTATACGTTCGTATCTTTGCACACCTTATATATTAGTACCCAAGATACTCAAGAAAATTTAGGGGGTATATGGGATAAATATATATGTAAATAATTCTTGGAATTGAGTTATATATTTTATGAACAATCATGAAGAAGGTAAGCATGTTTGAGCTGTCAAAAGAGCCTTTTTGACTAGTTTTGAGTTTTTAATATCATAAGCCCATGAAATGACTTGGAATAACTTGAAAAAAAATTGTATCATTTATGGTAATCTCTCAATATCATTTTTGACCCATTTTTCTAAAGAAATTGGCACATTTGGGTGTTTATGAGGCCTAAAATGGCTTTAAAATGCCATTTTTGTAAGTCTTCAAAGGATGAAAATGGAAAAATGGATGAAGGAAGCCTAATGGGAAATTAATAACCATTAAATGACACTATTATCCCTTATTAAGGGTTTTTACGGTGATTTATTGAGCTAAAAGGCCAAAAACCCAAGTTTTCTAATGATTTGTGAATGGTTGCAGGTTTAATGGAGATTTCCACCAATGTTAGGTCTTGAAGGTGGTATAATTATTTATTTTATTCCTCATATGAATGATATGTATGCCTATAATATATCTATAGGTCTAAGAGTGGCTCTCATGGTGAGAAATGACCTTGAAATTATGTTCAAAGACAACTAGCTGAAGGTGGCTTGAGCTTGAAGACATCCATCAATAGAGTCCAAGGTATTTGAAGGTTCCATGGTGGATTTTTTAGGTTTGAGTAAAAAATATGAGTTGGGGGAAAATAATAAATCACAAAATAATTAACCCTTAAATTAAGTCCAAACATCAAATGTCAAGTTGACTAACCATGTTGCCAAGTGGATATGGGGTGTAGAAGTCAAGTGGAGGAGTTTTAAGGAGTTAAGGAGAAATATGGATCATTTAATGAATCTTAAAATTTTTTGGAAATTTTTCTAAAGTTAGTGGATTATGAGGTCATCTTCCTCAAACAAATTTTGTCCTCTAGTGCCTTTTTAGGCCAAGGGGAGAGCTTGAAGACATTTTTGACTTTGGAGGGTTAATTTGATAGGTAAGATCAATGCCTAAGTGGTTTAGATGTGGTTGAAAATCATATAATTTTTCCTCTTCTTTGGTGTATCTCCATAGAGGGTGGTTGATTGGCATTTATTGATTTCTTAAAGCTTTCTTCTCCTCTACTTTCCCTTTTCTCCTATATATCCCTTTTCTTCTCCATTGTAAAGATATAGTCTCATTTGACAAGGAAAAACCATATAAAATTTGTAATAATATCCTATTTAATAAATAATATTACTTGTTTTACCTATCTACTTGCCTACATTTAGTGTCTTAGTCAACTTGTGCATGATTACTTTATGGGGGAGTGTTCTTCTTTGGTGATTGTCCTTCTTTCTTGCATTTTTATAGGTATTTAAAGTTGTTTAGAGGTATAAATTTGTGATTTTTTATCACTAATGATGGTATAGTGTGATATTTGATACTCATTCATGATTTGCCTCTTATTTAGGAATCCTAGTTTTAAAATATTGATGCAAAATGACCAATTGAGAGATTATGTGAGTGAGAGTTATCTTCGAGTTTCCTCAGTGTCAATTTGAAGAAATTTAGAGTGTCTTTTAGTTTGGTGCATCACCTTTTTTTGTGTTTTCAATTATCCTTTTCAACCCTTCTATCCCTTTTACAAGTCAAAAATAGTAGTTTAGGTGATCTATCAAGAGGAACTAACCTTCTCTAGAGATTCAACTCCATCACAGGATACCCACAGCTTGGTGTATGTCCCATTTTGTATTTGGTAGTGAGAGAGATTGAATAACCCTCTCTCAAGTGTGAAATATGTGCTAAAATAGTTACAACAATTCAATATGGAATAAAATAGAGTATAACAGTCTAGAGGTGTAATGGTCTAGGGTTATAATGCTCTAGGTTTATATCGATATAGAGGTACAATGGTCAAGAATAGAGTGGTCTAGAATTTATAAATGCAATGGTGGAATAAATTACCTTCAACACAAGTTTCCCTAAAGTATGGGATCTTGTAGATAATGGTTAAAAAAATACTACCAAGAATAAAAATACTTGAGGTGTATAATATTCATGGGTTTTGGGAGATCTTAACCATTTGGAGTAGCCAATATATGTCCCCAATCCATAATTTATTATAACTATGTATAGGCTCAGCAAATTGGGTTATAACTTACCTTTGTTCTTGCATTCAACATTAGTTTTATTTTAGTTCTCCTTCAAGACCAAGTCACCAACTTCAAACTCCCATTGGGGAATGCATTTTTTATACCTTAGACATAATCTATTATAATATGATTTCAAGTTGTCTAGGGAAGTCAAATGCTTACCATCAAGGAGTTATAGTTATTGCAACTTAAAAACTCTATAATCTTGATCATCCATAATGTTCTCTAAGGATACCTATAGTGAATGTATCTCAATATCAATTGAGATAATATCCTTTATGCCATAAACCTAGGAGTATAGAATGGCTCCTATGGGGGTTTAATGACTAGTGTAATTAGCCTAGAGGGTAGGAAAAATTTATAAGTTCCAATTACATCCAACATGTTTGACAATCTTCTTCAAAATTATGATAATGGTTTTTTGATGCCTCAGATTGACTGTTGCCTTATGGTTTACATGGTGTGGATCTCTTATGTTAAATTTTGAACATGGTGAAGAAAGATTTAATATCTCAATTTACAAATGACTTGCCATTATCAGATATAATATGATCTAGGATACCATATCAACAAATGATATGGTGATGGATAAATTTTTTAATCTACTTATTGATGATGTAAATGAAGGAATGGACTCAATACACTTATTAAAATACTTGGTAACATTGAGAATGTTTTTATGGCATCAGAAGAGGTGGAATTTATTTTCTTGATGAGATTGAGACCCCATGTAGATAATTACCATGGTGTGGTGATTGGATGTAATGACAAGGATGGTGAATGTATCCAATTACCATATTTTTGGAAATCAACACACTTATTAACATGATTAAAATAATTTATTTCCACGTTAGGATAATAGTATCCTATTTTGAGGAGTTTCTTGGCTGAGACTACACTATTGGTGTGGTCCCCACAAATTCCTTCATGAACCTCCTTAAGTTCTAAATTATATTTTCTTGAAGATAAAAAAATGAATAAGTCTTCCATCATAGACCTTACAATAAAGTGTGTTTCCAAGGAGGGTATAATGGGATAGACGATGGAGGAAAATTTTATGGGAATTGTGTAAAAGGTTAGGAGGAAAGAGTTGGCCATGGAAATATTTATAAATGTCTTAGAAACAAGGTAATTTAATTATGGGATTTAGAACAATAATTGTGCATAACCTATCTAAATCTACCAATATATGAGTAGGCTATATAAGATTTTATTAAGAAACCAATACTCTCTAATACTATTGGTAACTTGTACCATAGACCCAATTGTTTCCATTACATCAGATGATCTATTATTATCTCATGGTATCTATTAAAACTATATGGAATTGAAGTGGGACTTGAGATTATCCATAATGTGTTTTTAGGGTACAAGATTGTCATCTTAAGTCTATATCTAGTCTAATTAATGATTAAATAAGAATCTGCATAGACCACTAATTATTGTATATCCCACTATATTTCAAGACAAAGTCCTACAATAAGATATTCATACTCAATCATATTTTTTGTGAAATTAAATTTGATATGAAAATCCTTATGGATGAGGTCCCCTTGTGGTGTGATCAATAAAATTATAGCTCTAGATCCTTGTGATGTAAAGGAGACACCAAAGTATAATTTTCATTGTTCAATTTCATGAACCACCTTTTTTATTTTCATTATAGAATCATCTATAAAATCAAATGTGAGTGGTTTAGTATCTACAATAGGAGATTCTACAAGGTGATTTGGAATGACCTATCCCTTAATAGCTTTTTGGTTTTGGTACTCAACATCAAATTCACTCAAGAGCATGACCCATTTATCCATGAATCCTATAAGAGTTATTTTGGATAATAAATATTTGATAGGGTCCACTTTAGCAATAATAATAGTTTTATTATTTAACATTTAGTTATTCAACTTTTGGGAAGTGAACACCATTACAGAATAAGCCTTCTCAATAGGCATATAATTATGTTCATATGATATAAGTGTTAGGATCAAATAATATAATATGCATTCATTTTATTTTTCATCATATTGGGCTAAGAATTCCCCTAGTGCATGTTATGTGACTAAGATAGAAAAAATAAATGGTTATCAAGGTGTTGGTGGTCTCAATACTGATGGGTTGGCCAAGTATGTTGTGAGCTACATAAATTATTGTTTTAATTTAGTATCCCATTGAAAAGTGACCCATTTATTCAAGAGGTGTGTGAAAGGATGACACTTATTTTCTAGTTATGAAATAAACCTACAAATAGATTAAATATTTCCCTATAAGCTATGGAGCTATTTCAGATTAAAAGGTGAAGGCATTTCCATGATATCCTTGACCTTAACATGATGAAATTAAATAAATTTTTATGATACAATGAATCCTATCAATTTTATTGAAGTTATTCCAAAGACACACTTCTTAGGATTTAGATGAACCTTTTACTCATGAAGTCTCTAAATGATTCTCCACAAAACATTAGGATGTTCATCACATGTTTTTGATTTTACTAGACTATCATCAAAATAATACTAAAAAATAATGTGCATCATGTCATGGAATATGATATTAAAATCATGTTGATATGTGGTTTCAACATTATTTAAGCCAAATGGCACAACTTGGTAAGAAAATGTTCCCCATAACATGGTGAATGCAGTTTTATGTTGGTCATCTTGAGTTATCTTGATCTGATTATATCTTAAGAATCCATCCATGAGGGAAAAAATATCATACCTATAAGTAGAGTGGATAATCATGTTGATTTTAGGTATAGGTAAATAATCTTTAGGACACACTTTGTTGATATCTTTAAAATTAGTACAAATGTGTATGCCATGAGGCTTTTTACTACCAAGACTATGTTTGATATCCATTCAGAATAGTCTAATGGTTTGATGAAGATAACTCCAAATAGTTTCTCCATATCCTTCTTTACAAAAAGAGAAATGTGTGGATGGATCTTTCTCAAATTTTTATTGATAGGTTTGGCATCTAAATGTACAAAGAGGTAATGCACAACCAAGTCAGGGTCTATGCCTAGCATGTCAGAATAAGCCCATGCAAATATGTTAATAAAATCCCTTAGAATGGTGACAATGTATTAAATCTCTTCATCAATGATGTATGCTCTGAGATAAACAAGTTTAGGATCTTCATAAGTGCCCAAGTTCACTTTAGTGGTGTTTTCTACAAGGAACATAGAACCATCATCTAAAATAGTGGGTAGCGTTTGATCCTAATCCTCTTCTTCTACTTCATATTCTTGGTATTCCTCCCAAATCTTAGGATAATGAGATGAATTTTAATCTACTAGTCCAGGTAGTGTCTAACTATAAAATATCTCTATAAAGTCTAGAGTAAGATGTTCAAAGACTCTATGATGTTCAGATGTGATATTGGAACTATCTATAGAGCTATGACTTTGTAGAAACTATACTTCCTTTGGATATGAGGAAAATTCCTCATATAAGAGTGCATAAAATAAGTTTCCACTCAAGGTATTATCCTTCTCTTTAATTTTTACCTGATCAATGAGTGCCTCTAAGAGTTTTTCACTTGAATATCTCACTATTGTATCTTTTGTGTGACCAAAAAAATTTGCCTGCTCTCTAAAGTAGGTGTTAGAGTACAAAGAGAAGTTGAATATTTGCTTGTGATTTCCAATTGGAAATCCATATTTGAGGCCTATGTATTGGGAAATAGATTCCTCATTATGAAATTCGTTGAGGGGTATAACAAAATTTTGTTGGTCCTAATCAAGGAGGGTAGGATGGAAAAGGTTAATTGGATTATAGGCTATAATGGTCATAATAGAGTTACAGTCAAATAGGTTAGTGTTAGTTAATTAATTATAAGTGTCATAATGGGATATGTCATCACTACCAAGAGTATTATCACTAGTCGATTCTGAGGAATCACTATTTAAATATATGAGGTCACCCCCAGGTGGTATAAATTTGAGATCTTTACTTATAGTAGATTTACCATATGATAATGGTTCTAGGATACCTTTCTCTCATGACCTTAGGCCTTTACCTGTATAATCAAAGTTTTCCATAACCCAATTATGGATAGGGTACTTGATTTTATAAAAATAATAAGAAATGTTGTTATAATATAACCAATATATTTTAGTAAAGGCTTTTTTATCTTGATTTAGTTAAGTGATTGGTACAAATACCACTAGTGGTTTCTACATGTCTTTATTATTTTTCAAAATCATGTTGGGCCTACAAGGTATTTAAGAGGGCTTGGTTATGTTTTAAGACTTAGAAGACTTAGGTAATTTTGTAATGTGTAAGGAATATTTTAGATGGTATGTGGAAATGTCAACATTCTTAATAGTGACCTATTTTATAAATGTTGTAGGAAATTGATCAGTTAAAGTGGAAGAAAGATCACTTGGGTTGATATAATTGGACTTGGGTGGTTCTAAAACTATTCCCTTGTTCTTAGTTTCTATGAATTTAGAACCAGGGCAATAGTTATAATTGTGAAATTTAGCCTCTAGGTGTTTTCAATATTGGTAGGGCTTCAAATCAGCATGAATGGTAACCTCAATTCTAGCATGGGGGAACATAAGGCACTGGTGTAAGATAGACAAGATAGCTCTTAATTCATGTATCTAAGCATGACCAAGAAGTATGTTAAATGGAAATTCAATGTCCATGACATGACACAAAGTATTATAGGATATAAACCCAATAATGATTGGCAAATAGATAGTTCTATGAGACTCTCTTTTAGCGTTATCATATGCCTTGATCATGATTACATCTAGTTAGATGTCCTTGGTATTATAACCCAATCATCATATTAACTTGAATGACACTATGGTTAGCCTTGAACCATTGTCTATAATAACCCACTTGATCTTATTATTTTCTATAATGACCTTAATGTTGAAGCAATTATTGTGGTTAAGACTAAGAGGACATATCTTGTTGATAAAATGTAATCTGGTAGATAGGATATAAATGCTCTATAAGTGTATAGAATTAGGTATAGTTGATGTATTAAATAATAGTGTATCATTGAAAGAAGTAATTTAATATAGTTTAATGGATTGTTGACATAAGAAAATTATCTAGGATATAAATTTGTGTAGGGGTTTTGCTTAATTGGTCTTGGATACTATATGGATTTTAAATGGAGGAATAAGAGGGTTTGGATTTGATCATTATAGTGTTTAGCTTTGGATTAGAAGGCACAAAATTTAGGTTTGGCCTAGTGTTGGAAAAAGGCAAATGGCCTTGGAGGGTGACTCATGAGTGTCTAGTTATGATTGTGCAATCTAGAGTTGGCAAGGAGTTATTATAATTAGAAGAATAAGGCAAAAGGCCTTAGATGCTGAGTTGTGAACATCTAATTATGATTTTGCAATTTTGAGTCAACAAGGAACCACTATAATGAAAATAAGGGGTTGGTGGTCTATAAATAATAACCCATGAAAAATGAGGTATAATGGAATTGCTTAAACCTAATGTGGCATTACTTGAGGAAGAGGTTGTTAACCATATAATAGAGGGTCCAATAATTCAAGAAGTAATGGATGGTTCACAAGATTTTATTATAATAGTGGCAAAGTGATTTACAAAAATATGTCCCATAGTGCTATTATAATCATATGAAATGTTGTTATAACCCAGTTTATTAGTGTGGGTATTATTATCCTAATTATGCATATGCTTATTAGGTTTTTGACCTTGTCCTTCTTGATGTTGGCACTAAATTTGATTATGATTATTACTTAGTGGTTTTTGATTATGTTTAGGAAATGGGTCTTTATAGATGTTGATGTCCTAATTAGTGTGTTAAAACATTTGATTTATTTCAATTTCACCACTTTCAATCAAATACTCAATAATATAACTTAATTTAACACATCATTAAATGGCATGGCCAAAAACATGATGTAAATTACAAAAATCATCTTCTTAATACCAATTAGGTTTTGGTTGATCTTTTGGAAATGGATTTGGTATAGGCTATGCAACCATATTGGCTATCACCAGCTCTTAGAACATGGCCTTAGTAGGCTCTCCCAATTTATTGAATACTCTATACTTATTAAATTCCCTATATGGAAGAGCCCTTTGTAAGGTGGTTGATGGATTTGGTGGGGCCATTTGCACATTTGGAGCCAGTAGAGCTTTCACTATTTGAACATCTTAAATTTATCATTTCATTTCCCACCATGTTCTTATTCTTGTTAAAACATTTAGGTTTTTATGAAGTAATAGGTTGAATATGTGGTTGATCATAATTATATTTTTGATCCTATGAATAGATATTTTCAAGGCCCCTAGTAATGAGTACCTTCTCAATATGTACACCTTTGTCAATGATCTCCTCGAATGTGTTGGCACAAGCGAGTCATAAATTATGATCCACCTTAGGGTGAATTTTTTATGAAAAAATATCATCTAATTACTTATCTAACAAGTTGTGTTGAAAGCATCCAGCTAATGCTCTCCATCACTATAGGTATGTTGCAAATATTTCTCCATCTCTTTGTTTTGATTTAAACAAGTTAACCACTATTAACTCATGCTCAATGTTATAAGAGAAATGGTTGAAAAATTTATTAGATAGATCATTGAAATTTTCCACTAATCCCTTAGGTAATTTGAATATCTAGTCTAAAACTTGTCCAACCAAATTGTGTGGAAATAATTGAACCAAATAAACAATGCTATAGGTTACCTCTTGGCATAGTACACAAAAGGCTTGGATATGCTCTAGAGGGTTAACCTTACCTTCATATTTTACATATTTGGGTGATTAAAAATGAGGTAGAAAGGGGAATTATTAAATTCTTAAGTCAAATGGATATGGTCTTATCTTATCAAACTTATACTTCTTAACTCAGTTTCTTCTCTCAAGTCTTGATACTATCTCTTTCATTGAATTCCACTCCTGCATATTTGGTGCATTTTTGGGTGGACTATAATTTTTTTGGTGTGGAATTTTCCCCTGTTGTATGGTATTGTTAGGGATATAAACCCTATGATGATAATTTTTTTTGTGGTTTAGACCTTGATTTGATTAGATCAGCTTTTGATTCCTAGGTGGTTGATAAATAGTCTCAAGAATATGCCACTATGAACTATAGGCATACTTCTAGTTTTGGGGAGTCTGTAGTTGGTTCACCAAAGGACATGACATTTTAGATGAACTTGATAAAGTATTTTTAATAATACCCCCAATATGTGATTAGTTTTTTTCCCTTATTTTTGTGAAAGGGCACGATCTTCCTCATGGTTGTAAAAGGTATGCTATGTATCAGGTAAAACATGTTAAAAAGCATCTTTGGGCTTGTTATGTTCAAATGAAACCCTAGGGAATATTTTGGATGTGGGATTGACAAGTGTATATTATGTTTGGTTTATTGTATGTTCTTGCTCTTAAAAATCATTAGTATTAATCAAATTCATGGCTAATGATGTTGTTAGGTTTAGAACAAGTGAATCCATATATCATTGACTATTTTTTTGAATCTTGGTAGCAATATCCTTATTTATTTTAGAGGACTCTATAAGTTTTCATTTTGTTCTACTAGTGGAATCAATATAGGTTTTTGTAATATGAATGAGAGTTTTCTCTAGCTATTACTCCTCTACTCACACAAGCATGTGAAATTATTCCATAGGGAAATTTTATGGTAATATTTTATTTGATTCTATCCACCTTAAAAGGGATTAATATTTTAATTCAAAGGGTTGGTGTTCATAATAAACCTATTTTGATTCTAGTGTTATTTGGATATCCTCAAATATGAGAGAGTGCTGTTGTCTATCCTAATAATGCTCTTACTTGTAATTAGGGTTGTAAGCAACCCCACTATGAGTATACATTTGTGTCATGTTTGAAGATGGTTCTTTATACATTTTATAATATATGTAATATGGTTTAAACATTTAAATAGGGGCTTGTATTCTTAAATAAAAAAAGATAAGGTAAAATGAGACTATAATAAAAGGAAATGGCATGAGTGCCACACAATTAGAATAAAGAGGTAACATATTTACTCAAACCTATTTGGTTTCAATCATCAAAATAGAAGAGGGTAAAACAATTTTGGAACCTAAAGTGTGGACTCACACAATAAACTTAGGTCCAAAATCTATGTACAACTATGGTGAGTCATGACTAGAGAATTTAGAAGAAATTATTTTTTATCAAGGAGATAACAAATCAAACTAAGAAGCTCAAGATGTGAACTAAGACAAGAAACACTAAGTATAAAGCCAAAAATAAATAGGCAACACAATGGTGACACTTTGAAAATAAGGTATAATGGTCTAGGAACTTAGAGTGTGAATAAACACAAGATGATCTAAGTTCACAATGAGAATAAAATGGGAATGAGTCTAGGTGTTGGCCTTCAATACAAATGGAAAATCTCACCCAAGTTACTCAAACCAAGTACAAAAGGTAAACCAATAGCATCTTGGATTACAAATTATAAAGGTAAGATTTAAAATTTAGTTTAAAAATGACTTGAGATTTTCAAAGTATATTAATTGTCAAACTCAAATGGATAACATAACAACATTGTTTGGAAAATACAAACAAAATATGTTGAATGAATATTGAACAAGGAAATAAGTGATTTCAATTTGACTAGATTAATGCCTCTTTGTTTAAATGATATGGTATAGAATGAGTGTTTGGATTATTGACACATTTTGGTTTAAAAAAAATGGTTTTATACTCAAAAAATACCATGCAAGAAAATAAGAACAAGAAAAACATCAAAGTGTACATCCTATCCTAGAAACCTGACAAGGTGGATTTATATTGTTAGACTCCAATTATATACTCCTTATTGAGAGGAAATTAATTTTTAAATATAATAAATTTATATACACATTAAAAGTAGGGTTTTTAGGCCCCCTCTTCTCTCAAGAGATTGTATTATAACCTAGAACTTTGGGTTACTGACCTTGTACCACTAATACTCTATGATAAGTAGGGTTATTATAAAATTATCAATTTCAATTCATTCTAAATGGTCCCATATATGTGGTTAACACAATGGTTAAACACATCATTTGGATCCACATTCACCAACTTGTTTTGAATAGGTCTTGTCCTTTTCACAACCACTACATTTGTCAATTGCTCTCTGTAGTGTGATGTTCAAGTTAATCATATATTCCAAAGTTGTGTACCACTAATGGAGCTTGTTTAACCACTAAAAAAAGTTTCCCAATGGGTCACCATAAATTTTTATACCTCACCATGGAGTGGGGTTGGTATGATTCTAGGAGATGAATCCACAAATTAAATCACCATTAAATAACTTGTGAGGGAGAAGTGAGCTCCCACCCACAAGCCAAAAATGTAATAAATAAAAGATAATGGAAGGAATTTAGGGTCATTTTTGGGTCACCTAAATCACTCAAATTTTGGGGAGGGCCTTAATGAATTTACTTACATGATTATGGACAAAGTGGAAATTATAAAAAGTGAGCATTTTTGAAGATCCAAGTTCCTTAAAGTGGATGAGGGGAGACCATACATGTGACACTCATTTTACAAATCAAACACTCAACAACAAATAGAAAATAAAAAACTCTTAAGAGTGCTTAGCTAATATTTGTGCTTATTTTAGAACACCAAAATGAGATGTGAAATAAATTTTATCCCCTTGGCATTTTTTGAGTTGTGAACTTTAAAAAATGAAAACAAATAAAGTAAATGATTTTTAAACACCAAATGTGAATGTGATTTGAATCTTAAAGTGTTAAAAATGTCTTTCCTTGGTTTTTGGCCTTGTAAAACATGTTAGGTGGTTTTTTTATTTCTTAGAAAAAGTGATATTACTACAAGTTAGATCAATAAGACAAAAAAGTTAATATTAAAATAAAAACAAAATTGAACACACAAAAACATAAAAAGAAGAAGTTAATGTTTTAATCATAATGTATAAACTATGCACTAGTTATTCACTAAATATTTAAAGGCTATTAATATGTACAAGGAAAACCTTTATACAAAAATTTAGATCCAAAAAGTGAATAACAAAAAAATTATTAGCTATGTATCATCCATTTTAGCAAAAAAAAATAGAAAACAAAAGTGGTAGTTACTAAATTGATCATAAATGATAAAATATAGAGTGTTTTTTTTGAAATTTTTAGATAATTTTAATGAAAAACTTAAATACATTCCTAAAAAAATTATATAAAAATATTTAATACATAAAAAATTATTAATACTTTATGGTCCATTTTTGTTTTAGAAAAAAAAAAAAAAAAAAGAATAAAACCTTAAGAACAAAACATTTTTTATAGGGTATGCACTCATGAAGAGTCCCACCAAGCATGCCAAAATGTAAATATATATTAAAAGATGTGTTATTTACATAATTATTCAAGGAAACCTCTATACATAAGCATAAATAAACTAACATATCAAGATTACTTCCTCAAGGAGTATTGTTAATGAATTCTAAGAGCTAATTAAGAAAGGATTACAATCAAACCTTCTAAGTAGTGTCCCTCCTTCCAATAACAACCAAGAAACATGATTTTCCATAGATTTTGTGATCCAAGTCCATGTCAATGAAGATTATCATGATACTCTATCATTTCCTAGTATACCAATGGCTTAGGTTGATAAGATTTGTCAATTTTTACAAATAGGTAAAGCTTGTCTATTACAATTTATTCATAATAAGTTTGCATAATTGAATATTAAAGATCAATGGGTGAGGCCTTGTATTTATATCCTATAAAATTAAATCTAACCCAAATGTAGTTAGGTTAGAGTTAACCATAGTTGAGTTAAAACTAATCTTGAGTTGAGTTAGGCTAACCATGAGGGCCATGTGAGAGACATAGGTTAAAATGATTATATCTTCCACCCAATCTAGATATTTTTCAAGTGGATTGACAACTCACAAAATTAATGATGAATATACCTGATATTTTGAATTTTTAGATTATGAATTTACAATAAATAGATATTCCAAAATATCATGAAATTCCCACTTAAGCTCTTAATTTATATTAATTTGATTAAATGACTTTGATTAATTTATTTAAATGATTTTGAAATTTTTTGCATGCTTAATCAACTTGGTTAGAAATTTCATTTTATTGAGTTATAATTTGACTAGAGTATAATTATAATAAGGTGTCAGTTATGTACAAAGCAACACCCCATTTAGGGTATTATGGATGCAAAATAGCACATGCACATGACATGTGCTATTGAATTATAATAATCCATTGGTCTAAGATGTAATTTTATGTGGTTACAATTTGACTCAAAATGATTTAAGAATAGATAATAATCACATAAAATTCATTGCCCCATTTGGGGATACATTAGCATAAGTCAGAACTTGTACATGACAAGTTTGAATGATTTAGAGCATTTTAGTGATTTTGGTCCAAATTATGCACTATCACAATATATCATTTAGATTGATAATTTTATCATAATAGTGACAAGAATTGATGTGTTTAATAAGGTGATTTAACCTTAAAATCATAGGTGAGAATAGTTTTATGAGTCTCATGGGGTGTGTAATATCTCATAAAAGGTATGAACAGGTTGGAGTGTCATGGAAGTCACATGAAATGCTAGAATGATCAAGAAAGACCTCAAATCATCACCTATAAGCCATTACCAAGAAAGTGAGCTTGAAGGGGATATTTATGTGAAAGATCAAAGATATGAAAAAATAATAGATGGATAACATGATTTTCATAAATTTATTATTTTGATAGATAATCAAGGTCCACTAATATCTTAAATGTAAGGGTGCTCTAGGCCTATTGAGGAATGTGTTGGCTAAGCTGACTATGTAAGTCCAAAAGAAGGATTGTGAAGACCTTAATGAAATTATCCAGGTGTGTTGAGCCTATTGAATAGAGATAAAGAGAGGATATTCAGGTTTATTTATATTCCTTTTATATTTCACCATCATTAAATTAGGCTCAAAATTTACAAAACATGGAAAAATGAGGATTTTAGGCCTATTGAATGCCTACAAGCCTATTAGCAGGCAAAGGGCAAAAGTTCATGTTGGTGATGTTTTTTTAGGAGCCAATATGGTGTAGAGGATTAAATTTAAATGTAAAAAACTTATTATCACTTTATAAATATCTCCAAGGTGAAAAATATAAATGGAAGGAGAAAACTTTAAATTTGTAGTCAAAATGTATAATGCAAACCTATAGGCTTGCCAAATAAAAAATGGGAAAGATGCCCACTTTTGATGGAGGGAATAAAAAATGAGGTATTTATAGGTTTAATATAAAAATTATACAACATATAAAATCAATTCAAAACCACCAAACTAATGTGAATAGGTCTCCAGTTTCAAAGGTTGCAGTCATGAGGTCTAAGATATGATTGTTGTTGAAGATAAGAACATTTTAAGAGTATAAATTATGTATATACTTAATTTGAAATTTATATTATGGTCCTCATAAGTTTTTTAGGATAGATGAAGGCAAGAATGGGGTCAAGAATCTTGGTTAGGCCTAAAAAGCCTAAAGTTGCACAAACAATCTTGCATTGGAAGGAGTGAATAAGTTTGCTTGTTAAGGATGAAAATTAAGATTAATGGATTTAATAAGGTTATAAATAATAAAATTAATCATTATAAAATGTTTTTAATCTTTATAATATTTATAAAATGACACAACATGATTGTTAGGGTCATTAATAGAAAACTATTCTTAAACCCCAGTCATGAGCTTGTAGAGGTGACAATGGGTTTGAGGAATGAAATAGAATATATAACCATTGGAAACAAATAAAATAATTTTTAATATACATTAAATATTTTATTATGGCTATAATCAATAAATTTCATGCTTTATTAAAGCAAATCACTCTCTAGACGTTCTTAGCAGGCATAAATAATGATGCAAGTCATCTTTGCTCACGTGTGAAGTACAAGGAGAAGGTGCATGGGATAATGAGATAATTTTGGAATTTATATGTGTTTTTATAAATTAAATTATTATAATTTTTTCTTAGGTTAGTACCCATAATTTTATGAACCATCAATAAGAAGATTATACTCAAAAACCCTGCTTAAACCCTCTAAAGAGATTTGATGGAGGAGATTGAATTATTAAGTGTTTGAAATTGATTAAAATGGCCTCGAAAATCCTTGTATGATACCTAAAAACCTATAATAAAATTAACAAGTCACTATTAGTGAACATGTGAGATACTTTGGTAAAATAAATTGGCCTAAGAATGACTCTTATAGGCCTACAAAGTGGTTTTTAGGGTCTCTCAAGAGGTTTGATTGAGTAAGACCTAGTAAATTTACTTGGAACCATTATTGACATTGATAATGAAATTAAATATTATTATAGATACTCATGAATAAGGTTTACAAATATTTCAACTCAATTAATTGGTTTCAAGACACGTAATGGAAAGTAAACATGTTATAAGGGCTTCTTATCAGGCCTAATGTACTTGTACCTCAATATTGAAGATGTTTTTGAGCTTGAAAATGGGTAGAATGATATCTTATAGGGTTTACATTATGTATTCAAGTTGTGAGAATAATCCTCAATCAAATAACTAAACCTAGGATGATAAGATAGACTTATTCTTTTAGTCTTCATTTGAATCAAGTATTTTGTTTATCAAATATAGGTTACTTATAAGTTTGAATAAGCTTGAAATTTGATCTCAAACTCCACCAAATTGAGATTAAGAATTTAGAGTTTTAGGATGGTGTGTATGTTTCTAATTAAACCAAGGTGATATGTGTCAAGATTCAAAATTATAACTTCTCCTTCAAGAAGTGCATTGTAACTCTTTAAATAAGAGATCCTTCACCACTTAGTGAATTTAATCATCAAGACGATTAAAAAATTCCAGAGAGATGCATAAAAATAATTTTATACTCTCTACCATTTATCATTGTAACTCACTTTATGTGTATGACACTTGTCTATGTATCTCCTAGAGATGTATTGAAATAATTTTATAATCTCTCCCATTTATCATTGGAACTCACTTTATGTGTATGACACTTGTCTATGTATCTCCTATTCCTCTCTCTCTTTTTCTCTCTCTCTCCTTCTCTCTTTCTCCTATTTATGATACCTTGATTGACTTATTATGAATCCTTCAGATGAGTATGGTGAATACTTACTCAAATAAACACTTGTAATATTAATTTGAATGTAAAATGAATCTATTTTTTACCTTATCAAACATCTACAATTGGCATACTTGTGTGATTGTTGATGAGTTCTTGTAGTAGTGCTCACATTCTCTCTCATTTGTCCTATCCTACTTATTTTCAAAATGGATTGTCTTCTTGAAGGTATACGGTGAGTTTAGATAGATTTGTATAATTTATAATTGGGTTTTATTCATTATTATTTTATTTAGGCCTCTTGATTATCCCTTCTATTTAGATCATTATCTTTGACCTCCATGTTGAAATACTCATGCTTAAAGGTCCTCATTGAGTATTGTGATCATATTCAAGCCTAACTCATGTTATTTATGTAGAATATTCAAGTGGAGGGTGTTAATTTGGTGAAGTACCTCCTTAGTTTAGTTTATTTTCATTTCTCCTATACTTTTCCTTTGTAAGTAATAAGTATAGTAGTATCTTTAAGGGTGATAACATCAAGAGAACTATTCCTATATAGAGATTCAAATCATTGATTAGGACACCCATAGCCTAGAGGTTTCTCCATGATATCAAATAAGTTATGAGTCTTTAAAAACCTCATAAAGGGTGAAAATTTTAATGATAATAGGTTATAGAGAGAAAACCAACCCTTCCTAAAAGAGATTCCTAATGAAAGATACCAATGGCTTTAATAAATGACAAAATTCAAAAGTTAAATGAACCCCTTGATAATGATAATATACCTTCACATGAGGTAATCTCCCTTATGAATGTTGTGGATGATTTATAACAAGTAAATCATCTCATATTATAAAGTAAAGCATACCACTCATGGGTGAATTCCAATGCCATCCAAATAATCTTGTCCTATGTAAGGTTTTCAATGCAACATTACCATAAAAAATACAAATAATGGATTTACCAAAGTTAAATGAACATGGAGATCCATACTTGCATCTCAAATCTTACAAGAAAGATATGACACATGTTACTAGTAGTTTAACTCTTTTATAATTATTTCCTGGGACTCTAGAGGATTGGGTAATAGAGTGGTTTCATCATTCACTCCCTAGTGGTTCACTAAACATATACAATGAGTTAAAATAGGTCTTTCTCATGTGTTAAATTTAGAATAAGGGGCCTAAATTTACATATGAGAGGTTGCCTTCATTACACCAGGGCCAAGCAGAAACAATCAATGAATACATTATAAGATTCAAAACATGTATGCATCAGTGGATCTACCAACCAATATATTTAGAGGTACAATAAATTTTTGCTATAAGTATCATTTTCCCTATTCAAGATAAATTTATATATGATACATCATATTCATTTATACATCTATGTTACATAGATCTAGGATTACAAATAAGCTAGGACTAGTGGTTACACATTCAAAGACATACTTGGATGTAGGCTTATTAGATCCTGAGTCATCAAACATGGTGAAAGAACCTACTCCATCTCTAATTAATAAACTAGTGGAATATAAATTACTAACCAAGATACTCAATAAAGGCAAATATCCACTTCACAAATCACCTCCTATAGTGAACAAAACATATGACACACACATAGGGGTTATACATTTTTTAGATAAGGATAGGGCTCATGACATATTGATGACATTATTAGATATGGATATGATCACACTTCCTCCTACTAATAATCATTGAGCACAACATTGGCATAGAGCAGAAAATAATTCATATTAAAATTTTCACAAGATAAATATACATTCATATGATGATTGTTATATAGTCTGAGCACACATTGATCAATATGTCAATCAAGGAATTATTGCATTCACATAAGGGGCAATAATATTTTATTATACACACTCTCCTAGATCACACTCCTCTATGATGTATTTATCTTAGGACATTACCTTTAAGGAACCATTGGTTACTCATTGTATGATCCATGTGGTTTCTAGGACACCTATTTATAAGTGATCTCATGCAATGTAGATTCAGTAGAGAAGGAAGCTAGTTCATACAGATCAAATCACAACTAAATTTTCAACACTTATTAATATATTTGGAAAAAAATATAGAGATTATAACATAATATTAGTTCAAACACCTATCAAGATATTTAGAAACAACTACATAGATTATAACATAATATTAATTCAAACACCTTTCAGGATATTTGTAAATAACTACATAGATTATAACATAGCATCAGTTAGAACACCTATCAAGATATTTTTAAATAATTAAAATAATAAAAATATAGTCTTAGTTCAAAAACTGATCAATATATTTGCTATATATCATAGATTTTTTAGTATAGTTTCAACACACCAACCAACAAGCTCTTTTCTATAGAGTCTGCATACTTAACCACTAGTAGTATATCACATAAAATTTCAATTTAAAATTATAATTCTAAAATGACACAACATGAGAAGTATGATTTAGTTCTCCATGTCATCCATGTTTAGATAGGGCATACCACATTTACATGATCTACATGCATATATCTTATGCAACACCTATCAAACATATCCTAATAAATAAAATTCTTAATGTACTACACATATAACCTAAACATTTGTAAACATATAAAAAAATTACATCTACTCAAACAAATACCATATACCAATATCACCATTTCAAATAATCAAAATAATTAAACACATATAAACATACATAATATAAATAGATCCAGATGCAAAAATACATAGTGCCAATACAAATAATGAACATCCACTTATATAAATTAAAATATAGTTTTAATATAGTCATAATACATCATTAAATAATGCATACATAGACATTAGGACTAGCCCCCTCAATCTCACTCTTATAAATATCCATGCAAGAACTAGAGGCTCAACTCTCCCTCTCTAACTTGGATCATTGATTACATCTACTCTCTCTCTCTCTCTCTCTCTCTCTCTCTCTCTCTCTCTCTCTCTCTCTCTCTCTCTCTCTCTCTCTCTCTCTCTCTCTCTCTCTCTCTCTCTCTCTCTCTCTCTCTCATGATACATACCCAGCTTATCCATATACCCTACATGCTCTTATTGAATATGTATGTAGTCATATACTATTTGAAAATTACCCCTAGTTAGAGAATTGGGTAAAGGCATAGTCTATCTATGCAACTCCATGCATGCCTCATCTTTATTTACAACCACTCATCTATATGCTATAGTAAATATCATAGTTTAATCAGATAAATGGGCATGAACACCGAAAACATTGGTGGCCCTCTTTACCAATAAATCCTCCATGACATCATCAAGAATATTACATGTTAATACATGGAACATGTACTTAATGGTAGTCTCCAAATACTCATCATCACGTGAACCTAAATATACCCTTGAAATACATCAAATTCTTAATCAAATAAATGATTAACCAAATATATAAAATTTACAAACATACTACAATAACTTACCATCGACAACCATAAGGGAATCCACATCCATTACATATTTTGTGATAATCCCACCTCTAAATAGTAGAGGTACCCATATACTATCTCTCTAACAATATGTATAGGAATTAGTGACTCCTACATCATCTACATTTGGTAAGTCAATCATAAGATCCTAGTCTATCAAATGAATGGAGTATAACTCAACAACTGATGGCCTAGGCCTATTACCTAACCTCATAAGAGCTTGAGAACTCTTCAACCATACCACTAGTGATGGGGGCACATCATGAACCACAATAAATTATTTTTTAGCCCACTCATACTTGAACTAATCAAACACATTGACCTAATGGTCATATAGCCAAAAATTCACTTAAATACTTCTAAGATAAGTACCATCCTTAGTCCATCCCTCATATCTCTTATATGACCTCCATACAATGTCCCCAACTGTCAAACTATTTAGAACATGTTGACATTACATCATACTCCTCCTAGGAACATGACCCATCCTAGTATACCACTTATAAAATAACCATGGATGGGCCTAATTATCTTGTAAATGTAATACTAGTCTACTAAGTGTTATGTGCTCATACACCCAATAGTGTAATAGTGTAGAGTATCCAATCCCTCTAGAATACATCTCCTACATGAAATGATGTAAGTACTTATATAGGTGGGCTAACATCATATAACCCCATGAATATATGGTACCATATTCTTATATCTCCTACACTATATAATGCATCTAATAGGAGATTGATATGATACTCCCATTTAGGGCCACAAATGAAGATAATAAAATAGCTAAGAGCTTTTTCAATCATAAAACCTAGGTAGTGACAATCAATGCCAATAAGCTATCATCATGGCTCCCTATATGGTGATTCTATGCAACCATAGTATAAAAGTACCTAGAATCCTACTATATATCCTGAATAACCTATCTATTCCTATAATATGGTTCTCTACCTATAAATAGGTATCTATCAAATCCTATACACAT